>WNWK01011153.1:0-66056 GCA_009830355.1 Cherax destructor | reverse complement strand
GATGTTAGACTTATTGGGCGGTAATTTGATGGTAACGACTTGTCCCCTGCTTTAAAAATAGGAATTACATTAGCCATCTTCCACGTACCCAGACACTACACCTGTTTGAAGAGATGGTTAAAAATGTTAGTTAAGGGTTCACGGGAGTTCCATTTGCATTCAAGTGTACAGGACGAAGGTGAGGGAAAGGTAGGACCTCTGAAAATTGGGAATGGACAACTGACGGATAACGAACTGGAAATGTGTTCTCTATTTAATGACTATTTTTGTCAGTCTTTACACAGAAGACGTAAATGAGATTCCAGAAATTAACAATTATTCAGTTCCTGAAAAATTCAAATTAACTAATATTACTGTCACGAGGACATGGTTATCAAATAGATAGATAAACTGAAAGCAAAATAAGTCCCCGGGACCCGACGAGTTGTTTTCCAGGGTACTTAAAAGAATGCAAAATGGAACTTAGTCAGCCATTAACGAATGTGTTTAATACGTCCACCCTAACTGGTGTTGTGCCAGAGATGTGGAAGATAGCTAATGTAGTTCCTATATTCAAATCAGGGATAAGTCCATTCCATCAAATTACCGTCCAATAAGCCTACGTCTATAGTAGGCAAAATATTAGAATCAATTATAGCTGATATTATCAGAAGTCACCTTGAAGAACATAATTTGATTAATGAATCTCAGCATGGGTTTCGAGAGGTCGTTCCTGCCTGACAAATTTACTGACGTTTTCAATAAAACATTTGAGGCAGTAGACAGTGATAAAGAATATGATATAGTTTACTTGGATTTCAGTAAGGCCTTCGATAGAGTACCTCACAGGAGACTCTTAAGAAGGTGGCAGCTCATGGTATGGAGGTAAAGTTCTAGCATGGATAGAGGCATGAACACCAATGAAAGCAGAGATTTCCATTAATGGGGTCAAATCTGAATGGGGATTTGTCATAGTGGCGTTCCACAAGGATCAGTTTTGGGCCCATTGTTGTTCATAATTTACATTAATGACCTTGATGAAGGATTGCAAGTGACATGAGTAAATTTGCTGATGATACAAAAATAGGCCGTATAATTCATTCTGAGGAGATAACAGTGAACTCCAGGAGGATTTGGATAAATTAATGTCTTGGTCTGAAAAGTGGCAGATGAAGTTCAATGTGGACAAGTGTAAGGTGCTTGTCGTTGGTAATGAAAATATCCCTCGAATTTATAAACTAGGTGAAGTTGAGCTTGATCATACAAGAATGTGAAAGACTTGGGAGTCATGGTAGCAGAAATCTAAAGCCAAGACAACGGTGCTAAGTGTGCGCAATAAGGCTAACAGATTACTAGGATTTATTTCAAGAAGTATAAGCAACAGAAGTCCAAAAGTTATTTTACAGCTCTATACATCACTAGTGAGACCTCATTTGGATTATGCAGCTCAGTTTTGGTCTCCTTACTACAGGATGGATATAGATTCATTGGAGAACATACAAAGAAGAATGACTAAAATGATTTACAGTATAAGAAATCTCCCGTATGAAGATAGACTTAGAGCATTGAATCTCCACTCTCTGGAGAGACGTAGAATGAGGGGAGATATCATCGAGGTGTACAAGTGGATGATGGGCATAAACAAAGGAGATATTAATAAAATACTGAGGATATCGAACCAAGTAAGAACGAGAAATAACGGATTTAAATTGGATAAATTTAGATTTAGAAAGGACATAGGCAAGTACTGGTTTTCGAACAGAGTTGTAGATGCGTGGAACAATCTTCCGAGTAGGGTGATAGAGGCTAGGACCTTGGGTGGCTTTAAAAAGAGATTGGACAAATATTGAGTGGGAGGGGCTGGGTTTTATTAGGTGTCGTGAGTACAGGAGTAAATTCTTAGGTAGTGGTGGTTTTGATAAGGACCTGCCTTGTATGGGCCAGTAGGCCTTCTGCAGTGTTCCTCCATTCTTATGTTCTTATGAAGAGATAGGTTAAAAATGTTAGTTAAGGGTTCACAGAGTTCTATTTTGCATTCCTTAAGAACCCTTGAAAAAAGCTCATCAGGGCCTGGCGATTTATTTTGCTTCAAACGGTCTATCTGTTTGATAACCTTTTCGCTAGTGACTGTGATACTACATAATTTATCTTCTACAGGCCCACTAAAATACCTAATTCTTGGGAATTTTTAATGTCTTCCTGAGTGAAAACCGAGGAAAATAATTATTAAAAATAGAGGGACATTTCATTCTCTTTGTCAGTAAGATACCCATAATTATTTTTAAGGGACCTATCTTATCTCTAACTTTGTTCTATACACCTGGAAAAAACTTTTTGGGTTAGTTTTCGAATCCCTAGCAACTTTAATTTCGTAGTCCCGTTTAGCTTTTCTTATCCCCTTTTTAACGTCCCTCTTAATGTCAATATACTGACTCATAAGATGACCCTCACCTCTTTTGATACCCTATAAACTCCTTTCTTCTGCCTAAAAGATATTTGAGCCTATTATTCATCCATTTTGGGTCATTTCTATTCGATCTAATTTCTTTATTGGGATAAATGTTATTTGGGCAGCATGTATAGTGTTCAGAAAACTGTCATATTGATAGCTATCTTCATTACCCCAGTCCACAGATGATAAGTGTTCTCTAAGTCCATTGTAATCTGCTAAGCGAAAATCTGGGACCGTTACTGAGTTATTCGTACTATGAAACTTCCATTCAATGCCAAAGGTAATTGATTTGTGGTCGCTTGCGCCGAGTTCCTCTGTAATTTCTAAATTATTAACAAGGGTTTCCTTGTTTGCCAGAACTAAGTCAAGCAGGTTATTTCCCTTGTAGGTTCTGTCACAAACTGCTTCAAAAAACAATCTTGAACACATCTAAGAAGTCGTTAGATTCTAAATTCCCAGTCAAAAAATTCCAATCAATTTGACTAAAGTTGAAGTCACCCAGAATAACTACGTTATCGTGCATTGTGGCCTTAACAATTTCCTCCCATAGTAGTCTCCCTTGGTCCCTATCTAAGTTTGGGGGACGGTATATCACACCTAAAATCAATTTTTCATGCCCCTCTGAAAATTCTATCCAGACAGACTCTGTATGTGTTATTTCGAACTTTATTCCCTTTTTTATGCAACAGTTCAAGCGATCTCGGACATACAGTGCCACTCCACCCCCCTTCCCGAAACTTCTGTCTACTTGGAACAATTTAAAACCCTGTATATGACATTCAGCAGGCATGTCCCTATTTTTCGTATTGAACCACGTCTCAGTTATGGCAAATACATCAATGTTACCTGCACTTGCAAATAATCTCAAATCGTCCATCTTATTCCTAGCACTACGACTATTTGTATAATACACTTTAAAGACCCTCCTTTCTCTTTACCCTTCCTGCTCCATTCTGTTTTACCACTATACCTATTTCTGTCCTTGTTATTGTTAAGATTTTTATATCAAAGCCTAGATCTATATTTCGACATTCATTATTTTCCATTTCTAAACCCATACCTCTAACTAATCCTAGTTTAAAGTCCTAACAACACCCTCAACTGAGCTAGCAAGAAAATCCACACCTGCCCTGGATAAGTGAACCCCATCCCTGGCATACATGTCATTTCGGCCATAGAAGTGGTCCCAGTTGCAAATGAATGGTACTGCATTATCCTTACAGTGTTTGTCCAGCCAGCAATTGACACCAATTGCCCTGGACAGCCATTCATCTCAACTCCTCTCCTTGGCAAAATACCACATATGACAGGGTTCCCCCTTCTTCCTAATTATGTCTATTGCTGACCTATACCTGCTAGTCAGGTCCTCACTCCTACGTCTGCCAACATCGTTGCCTCCAGCACTGAGACAGATAATAGGATTGCTCCCATTACCTCTCATGATGTCGTCCAGACGGCTAACAATATCCTCCATCCCAGCCCCAGGAAAGCAAACCCTCTGTCTCCTACTTCTCTCTTTCAAGCAGAAGGCCCTATCCATATACCTAATTTGACTATCCCCAACAAGGTTGGATAAATACATGAGTGAGAGGGGTTGGATTTGAGTGGGACTCGCACTTGAGTTAATAGAATCATTAAAGCATATTTCTTGGATAGAATTGAAAATTAGGTTGGGCAATTATTCTGTTAGTGGGATGGATTGTGAAGGACCTGCCTAGTATGGGCCAACAGGCCTGCTGCAGTGTTCCTCCTTTCTTATGTTCTTATGTTCTTAAATAAGGTCTTGAGGATAACTCTCCAAGAGAGAACCCACAATAATGGATTCAAATTAGATAAGTTTAGATTTAGAAAGGATATAGGAAAGTATTGGTTTGGAAATAGGGTAGTTGATGAGTGGAACAGTCTGCCTAGTAGGGTTATTGAAGCTAGGACCTTGGGTAGTTTCAAATTTAGGTTGGATAAATTCATTCCTACCGCCCAATAAGCCTGACCTCAATTGTAGGCAAATTACTAGAGTCAATTATAGCTGATATTATTAGAAGCCATCTAGATAACCATAATTTGATTAATGATTCCCAGCCTATCTAATTTATTAACCTTCTTCAGTAAAGCTTTTGAGGCTGTTGATCACGATAAAGAATTCGATATTGTTTATTTAGACTTTAGTAAGGCTTTTGATAGAGTACCGCACCAGAGACTGTTAAAGAAAGTGGCAGCTCATGGCATTGGGGGAAAAGTGCTGTCATGGATCGAGTCATGGCTCACCAATAGGAAGCAGAGAGTGTGCATAAATGGGGTTAAATCCGAATGGGGACTTGTAACAAGTGGTGTTAAAGATGAATGGTTCAGAGAACCGACAAGTTATAAATTAGACACATATGCAACATTTGGGTATCTTTATTGAGGAAACGTTTCGCCACACAGTGGCTTCATCAGTCCAATACAAAGTAGAAAGGTGTAAGGAGAGTTGGAGTTTTGAGGTAATCAGTCCCTCGGCCTGGAGTCGATGTGTTCAGTCCATCAATCTTGTAGAAATGACAGTATATGTCCGTAGAGGTGGCTTATATACTGTAGTTAGGTGAGGTGAAGCAGCAGTAGGCGGGGTCATAGTGGTACCATCCACTAGTCTAAGTAGATCTTCGTCCCAAAAGGGTTTGGGCAAGTGTTGAAGAATTCGTTTGTATTAAGATCCAAGATGTTGCTGTGTCAGACAGGGTATAGATGAATGGTTCAGAGAACCGACAAGTTATAAATTAGACACATATGCAACATTTGGGTATCTTTATTGAGGGAAACGTTTCGCCACACAGTGGCTTCATAAGAACATAAGAACATAAGAAAGGAGGAACACTGCAGCAGGCCTGTTGGCCCATACTAGGCAGGTCCTTCACAATCCATCCCACTAACAGAATATTTGCTCAACCCAATTTTCAAAGCTACCCAGAAATAAGCTTTGACAATTCTACCTCATGCCGAGTCCCACTCAAATCCAACCCCTCTCTCTCATGAATTTATCCAACCTAAATTTGAAACTACCCAAGGTCCTAGCTTCAATAACCCTACTAGGCAGACTGTTCCACTCATCAACTACCCTATTTCCAAACCAATACTTTCCTATATCCTTTCTAAATCTAAACTTATCTAACTTGAATCCATTATTGCGGGTTCTCTCTTGGAGAGATATCCTCAAGACCTTATTTATATCCCCTTTGTTAATACCCATTTTCCACTTGTATACCTCGATCATGTCTCCCTCATTCTACGTCTTACAAGTGAATGTAATTTTAGGGTCTTCAATCTTTCTTCGTAAGGAAGATTTCTAATGCTATGTATTAATTTAGTCATTCTACGCTGAATGTTTTCTAACGAATTTATGTCCATTCTGTAATATGGAGACCAGAACTGAGCTGCGTAATCTAGGTGAGGCCTTACTAATGATGTATAAAGCTGTAATATAACCTCTGGACTTCTGTTGCTAACACTTCTTGATATAAATCCCAGTAATCTATTTGCCTTATTACGTACGCTTAGGCATTGCTGTCTTGGTTTAAGGTTGCTGCTTACCATCACCCCAAGTCCTTCTCCAATCTGTATGGCTAAGTTCTACGTTATTTAACTTATAAGTGCTTGGATTATGGACACTCCCGAGCTTCAGAACCTTGCATTTATCTACATTGAACTGCATCTGCCACTTTTCTGACCACGAATTAAGTTTGTCTAAATCTTCCTGAAGTTCTATGACCTCTATGTTTGAATCAATTATCCTACCTATCTTCGTGTCGTCGGCGAATTTGCTCATATCACTAGTAATTCCCTCATCAAGGTCATTGATATATATTATAAATAACAATGGGCCTAAGACTGATCCCTGTGGAACACCACTTGTTACAAGTCTCCATTCGGATTTAACCCCATTTATGCACACTCTCTGCTTCCTATTGGTGAGCCATGACTCGATCCATGACAGCACTTTTCCCCCAATGCCATGAGCTGCCACTTTCTTTAACAGTCTCTGGTGCGGTACTCTATCAAAAGCCTTACTAAAGTCTAAATAAACAATATCGAATTCTTTATCGTGATCAACAGCCTCAAAGCTTTACTGAAGAAGGTTAATAAATTAGATAGGCAGGAACGGCCCTCGTGAATCCATGCTGGGTATCATTAATCAAATTATGGTTATCTAGATGGCTTCTAATAATATCAGCTATAATTGACTCTAGTAATTTGCCTACAATTGAGGTCAGGCTTATTGGGCGGTAGTTTGACGGTAGTGACTTGTCCCCTGCTTTAAAAATAGGAATTACATTAGCCATCTTCCACATATCAGACACTACACCTGTTTGAAGAGATAAATTAAAAATGTTAGATATTGGTTCACAGAGTTCCATTTTGCATTCCTTAAGAACCCTTGCAAAAAGCTCATCAGGACCCGGCGATTTATTTTGTTTATTTCATCAGTCCAATACAAAGTAGAAAGGTGTAAGGAGAGTTGGAGTTTTGAGGTAATCAGTCCCTCGGCCTGGAGTCGATGTGTTCAGTCCATAAATCTTGTAGAAATGACAGTATATGTCCGTAGAGGTGGCTTATATACTGTAGTTAGGTGAGGTGAAGCAGCAGTAGGCGGGGTCATAGTGGTACCATCCACTAGTCTAAGTAGATCTTCGTCCAAAGGTTGGACAAGTGTTGAAGAATTCGTTTGTATTAAGATCCCAAGATGTTGCTGTGTCAGACAGGGTATAGATGAATGGTTCAGAGAACCGACAAGTTATAAATTAGACACATATGCAACATTTGGGTATCTTTATTGAGGAAACGTTTCGCCACACAGTGGCTTCATCAGTCCAATACAAAGTAGAAAGGTGTAAGGAGAGTTGGAGTTTTGAGGTAATCAGTCCCTCGGCCTGGAGTCGATGTGTTCAGTCCATCAATCTTGTAGAAATGACAGTATATGTCCGTAGAGGTGGCTTATATACTGTAGTTAGGTGAGGTGAAGCAGCAGTAGGCGGGGTCATAGTGGTACCATCCACTAGTCTAAGTAGATCTTCGTCCAAAGGTTGGACAAGTGTTGAAGAATTCGTTTGTATTAAGATCCCAAGATGTTGCTGTGTCAGACAGGGTATAGATGAATGGTTCAGAGAACCGACAAGTTATAAATTAGACACATATGCAACATTTGGGTATCTTTATTGAGGAAACGTTTCGCCACACAGTGGCTTCATCAGTCCAATACAAAGTAGAAAGGTGTAAGGAGAGTTGGAGTTTTGAGGTAATCAGTCCCTCGGCCTGGAGTCGATGTGTTCAGTCCATCAATCTTGTAGAAATGACAGTATATGTCCGTAGAGGTGGCTTATATACTGTAGTTAGGTGAGGTGAAGCAGCAGTAGGCGGGGTCATAGTGGTACCATCCACTAGTCTAAGTAGATCTGCGTCCAAAGGTTGGACAAGTGTTGAAGAATTCGTTTGTATTAAGATCCCAAGATGTTGCTGTGTCAGACAGGGTATAGATGAATGGTTCAGAGAACCGACAAGTTATAAATTAGACACATATGCAACATTTGGGTATCTTTATTGAGGAAACGTTTCGCCACACAGTGGCTTCATCAGTCAATACAAAGTAGAAGGTGTAAGGAGAGTTGGAGTTTTGAGGTAATCAGTCCCTCGGCCTGGAGTCGATGTGTTCAGTCCATCAATCTTGTAGAAATGACAGTATAGTCCGTAGAGGTGGCTTATAACTGTAGTTAGGTGAGGTGAAGCAGCAGTAGGCGGGGTCATAGTGGTACCATCCACTAGTCTAAGTAGATCTTCGTCCAAAGGTTGGACAAGTGTTGAAGAATTCGTTTGTATTAAGATCCCAAGATGTTGCTGTGTCAGACAGGGTATTGACTGATGAAGCCACTTGATGGCGAACGTTTCTCAATAGATACTAAATGTGCATATGTGTCTAATTTATAACTTGTCGATTCTCTGAACCATATCATACCTGTCTGCACACACATTGGATCTTAATCAGAATTCTTCACATTGACCGACGAACTACTTAGATAGTGGATGGTCACTGCTTCTGCACCTACAGCAAGCTCTGGCATATTGTGATGTAATCAGTTGATCTAACCTCGACCCAGATGTCATCTGTTGCAGTATTGACTGATGAAGCCACTGTGTGGCAAACTTTTCAATAAGATGCCAAATGTTGCATGTGTCTAATTATACTTCGTTTCTGAACCATCATCTATCCCTGTCTGACAGCAACATCTGGATAATACAAACGATTCTTCAACTTGTCAACCTGGAGAAGATTACTAGACTAGTGGATGGTACCACTATGACGCTACTGCCTCACTCCTAACTACAGTATATAAGCCACCTCTCGGACATACTGTCATTTCAAGATTGATGGACTGAATTAAGACTTTCCCAAGATCTGCTCACACTTTCTTCTTTGTATTGGACTGATGAAGCACTGTGTGGCGAAACGTTTCCTCAATAAAGATACCCAAATGTTGCATATGTGTCTAATTTATAACTTGTCGGTTCTCTGAACCATTCATCTATACCCTGTCTGACACAGCAACATCTTGGGATCTAATACAAACGAATTCTTCAACACTTGTCCAACCTTTGGACGAAGATCTACTTAGACTAGTGGATGGTACCACTATGACCCCGCCTACTGCTGCTTCACCTCACCTAACTACAGTATATAAGCCACCTCTACGGACATATACTGTCATTTCTACAAGATTGATGGACTGAACACATCGACTCCAGGCCGAGGGACTGATTACCTCAAAACCCAACTCTCCTTACACCTTTCTACTTTGTATTGGACTGATGAAGCCACTGTGTGGCGAAACGTTTCCTCAATAAAGATACCCAAATGTTGCATATGTGTCTAATTTATAACTTGTCGGTTCTCTGAACCATTCATCTATACCCTGTCTGACACAGCAACATCTTGGGATCTTAATACAAACGAATTCTTCAACACTTGTCCAACCTTTGGACGAAGATCTACTTAGACTAGTGGATGGTACCACTATGACCCCGCCTACTGCTGCTTCACCTCACCTAACTACAGTATATAAGCCACCTCTACGGACATATACTGTCATTTCTACAAGATTGATGGACTGAACACATCGACTCCAGGCCGAGGGACTGATTACCTCAAAACTCCAACTCTCCTTACACCTTTCTACTTTGTATTGACTGATGAAGCCACTGTGTGGCGAAACGTTTCCTCAAAGACCCAAATGTTCATATGTGTTTTAAACTTGTCGTTCTCTGAACCATTCATCTATACCCTGTCTGTTACAAACAAACAGTCAACTGGCCACGATGACCTTCACCAACGTATATAAGCCACCCTGGTCATTTTAAAGATGGATGAATGTGGGCGTTACCTCAAATTCCTTTTCTTCTTTGTATTGATGATGTGTGTGGCGAAACTTTCTCAATAAAGATACCCAAATGTTGCATATGTGTCTAATTTATAACTTGTCGAGTTCTCTGAACCATTCATCTATACCCTGTCTGCACAGCAACATCTGGGATCTTAATACAAACGAATTTCAACACTTGTCCAACCTTTGGACAAGATCTACTTAGACTAGTGGATGGTACCACTATGACCCCGCCTACTACTGCTCTACCTCACCTAACTACAGATATAAGCCACCTCTACGGACATATACTGTCATTTCTACAGATTGATGGACTGAACACATCGACTCCAGGCCGAGGACTATACCTCAAAACTCAACTCTCCTTACACCTTTCACTTTGTATTGGTCTGATGAAGCCACTGTGTGGCGAAACGTTTCCTCAATAAGATACCCAAATGTTGCATATGTGTCTAATTTATAAGCAGTCTCTGACCATTCATTTACTGCTGCACAGCATCTTGGGATCTTAATCAAACATTTTCACACTTGTCCACACTGGACAGATTATGAGGGTGTCCACTATGACCGCCTACTGCTGCTACGATGCATGACATACTGTCATTTCTACAAGATTGATGGACTGAACACATCGACTCCAGGCCGAGGGACTGATTACCTCAAAACTCCAACTCTCCTTACACCTTCTACTTGTATTGACTGATGAACCACTGTGTGGCGAAACGTTTCCTCAATAAAGATACCCAAATGTTGCATATGTGTCTAATTTATAACAAGTGGTGTTCCACAGGGATCAGTCTTAGGCCCATTGTTATTTATATATATATCAATGACCTTGATGAGGAATTACTAGTGATATGAGCAAATTCGCCGACGACACGAAGATAGGTAGGATAATTGATTCAAACATAGAGGTCATAGAACTTCAGGAAGATTTAGACAAACTTAATTCGTGGTCAGAAAAGTGGCAGATGCAGTTCAATGTAGATAAATGCAAGGTTCTGAAGCTCGGGAGTGTCCATAACACAAGCACTTATAAGTTAAATAACGTAGAACTTAGCCATACAGATTGCGAGAAGGACTTGGGGGTGATGGTAAGCAGCAACCTTAAACCAAGACAGCAATGCCTAAGCGTACGTAATAAGGCAAATAGATTACTGGGATTTATATCAAGAAGTGTTAGCAACAGAAGTCCAGAGGTTATATTACAGCTTTATACATCATTAGTAAGGCCTCACCTAGATTACGCAGCTCAGTTCTGGTCTCCATATTACAGAATGGACATAAATTCGTTAGAAAACATTCAGCGTAGAATGACTAAATTAATACATAGCATTAGAAATCTTCCTTACGAAGAAAGATTGAAGACCCTAAAATTACATTCACTTGTAAGACGTAGAATGAGGGGAGACATGATCGAGGTATACAAGTGGAAAATGGGTATTAACAAAGGGATATAAATAAGGTCTTGAGGATATCTCTCCAAGAGAGAACCCGCAATAATGGATTCAAGTTAGATAAGTTTAGATTTAGAAAGGATATAGGGAAGTATTGGTTTGGAAATAGGGTAGTTGATGAGTGGAACAGTCTGCCTAGTAGGGTTATTGAAGCTAGGACCTTGGGTAGTTTCAAATTTAGGTTGGATAAATTCATGAGTGAGAGGGGTTGGATTTGAGTGGGACTCGCGCATGAGTGGGTAGAATTGTCAAAGCTTATTTCTTGGGTAGCATTGAAGATTGGGTTGAGCAAATATTCTGTTAGTGGGACGGATTGTGAAGGACCTGCCTAGTATGGGCCAACAGGCCTGCTGCAGTGTTCCTCCTTTCTTATGTTCTTATGAGTGAGAGGGGTTGGATTTGAGTGGGACTCGCACATGAGTAAATAGAATTATCAAAGCTTATTTCTTGGGTAGCATTGAAAATTGGGTTGAGCAAATTTTCTGTTAGTGGGACGGATTGTGAATGACTTGCCTAATATGGGCCAACAGGCCTGCTGCAGTGTTCCTCCTTTATTATGTTCTTATGTTCTGCAGCAGTGAATTCCTTGAGGAAGAATGCTCCCTTATTGAACAAGTTTTTTCTAAACTTCACTATCCTCATCACTTCATTAGAGACTCCCCACCAACTCCATTGCCAAACACGTTTCCAACATTTTTTCCAATACCTCATTTCGAGTATCCACCTCCACATCCACCACTATCAAGGACATTACCAGTAACAGACAGGACAAGCTTCAATCCACTGCAGGGGTATACACAATCCCTTTGCAATGACTGCAGCAAATTATACATAAGAACATAAGAACATAGGAAAGGAGGAACACTGCAGCAGGCCTGTTGGCCCATTCTAGGCAGGTCCTTCACATTCCATCCCACTAACAGAATATTTGTTCAACCTAATTTTCAATGCTACCCAAGAAATAAGTTTTGATAATTTTATTTACTCATGTGCAATTCCCACTCAAATCCAACCCCTTTCACTCATGAATTTATCCAACAGTACGCAGTCAGATCTGACGACTCAAGGAATGCCTGTGTTCAACTCCGAAATTCACACAACCATTTAATCAACTTCAGAAACGCAAGACTCATAGCAAGAGAAGACAACACTCAATACCGAAGAATCCTGGAATCATCACGTATCTGCATATCCAACAACTTCAACCAGACAGAACAACGGCTTCTACAACATAGCTGAACCTATTTCCAAGAAACTTCCTCATTGCTATCCCACATAAGAACTTAAGAATGGAACACTGTCATATACATAAGAACATAAGAAAGGAGGAACACTGCAGCAGGCCTGTTGGCCCATACTAGGCAGGTCCTTCACAATCCATCCCACTAACAGAATAATTGCCCAACCTAATTTTCAATTCTACCCAAGAAATAAGCTTTGAAGATTCTATTAACTCAAGTGCGAGTCCCACTCAAATCCAACCCCTCTCACTCATAAGAACATAAGAAAGGAGAAACACTGCAGCAGGCCTGTTGGCCCATACTAGGCAGGTCCTTCACAATCCATCCCACTAACAGAATAATTGCCCAACCCAATTTTCAACTCCACCCAAGAAACAAGCTTTGACAATTCCACCCACTCATGCGCGAGTCCCACTCAAATCCAACCCCTCCCACTCATGAACCCATCCAACCCAAATTTGAAACCACCCAAGGTCCCAGCCTCAACAACCCCACCAGGCAGACCGTTCCACTCATCAACCACCCCACCTCCAAACCAATACTTATCCAATCTCTTTTTTAAAACTACCCAAGGTTTAAGATTCCATCACCCTACTTTGAAGACAGTCACATGCAGCATTCTCCACCTGACTAAATCCTATAAATACTCATGTATCTTTTATCCAGGTAGATCTGTTTGTGACTCTATAAAGCCCACTGCATGGGCGAAACGTTGTCAATAAAGGATCACATTATACTGCTTATGTGTTTGTTTTTCTATTGAGTCGGTATTTTATACCATTTATTTCCATCCACTTGTGCTGAGTTCCTCTGTAATTTCTAAATTAATAGCAAGGGTTTCCTTGTTTGCCAGAACCAAGTCAAATAGGTTATTTTCCTTTGTAGGTTCTGTCACAAACTGCTTCAAAAAACAATACTAAACTACTTCTAAAAAGTCGTTAGATTCTAAATTCCCTGTCAAGAAATTCCAATCAATTTGACTAAAGTTAAAGTCCCCTAGAATTACTACGTTATTGTGCCTTGTGGCCTTAACAATTTCCTCCCAAAGTAGTCTCCCTTGTTCCTATCTAAGTTTGGAGGACGGAATATCACGCCTAAAATCAATTTTATACACCCCTCTGAAAATTCTATCCAGAAAGACTGTATGCATTATTTCAGACTTTATTCTTGTTTTTATGCAACAATTTAAATGATCACGGACATAGAGTGCCACCACACCCCCCTTCCCGATACTTCTGTCTACTTGGAACAATTTAAAACCCTGAATGTGACATTCAGCAGGCATCTCCCAATTTTTCATATTAAACCACATCTCAGTTATTGCAAAAACATCAATATTTCCCGCACTAGCAACTAATTCCAACTCGTCCATCTTATTCCTAGCACTACGACTATTGGTGTAATATGCATTTAAAGACCCTCCTTTCTCTTTACCCTTCCTGCTCATTTCTGTTTTTCCACTATACCTATTACTGTCCTTGTCATCTAGTGCCACTGGCTTTCCAGTAACCACCTTATTTGGCCTATTACTAGTTCCCCTAGAACTCATAATATTACCAAAACCCATACCACTAACTATTTCTAGTTTAAAGCCCTAACAGCTCCCTCCACTGCAGTTGCCAGTGCCCCCACCCCAGACCTGGATAAGTGAACCCCATCCCTGGCATACATGTCATTTCTGCCATAGAAGAGATCCCAGTTGTCTATGAATGTTACTGCATTTTCCTTACAGTATTTGTCCAGCCAGCAATTGACACCAATTGCCCTGGACAACCATTCATTTCCAACTCCTCTCCTTTGCAAAATACCAAGTTAGATAAGTTTTGATTTAGAAAGGATTTAGGAAAGTATTGGTTTGGAAATAGGGTAGTTGATGAGTGGACCAGTCTGCCTAGTAGGGTTATTGAAGCTAGGATCTTGGGTAGTTTTAAATTTAGGTTGGATAAATTCATTAGTGAGAGGGGTTGGATTTGAGTGGGACTTGCATATGAGTAAATAGAATTATCAAAGCTTATTTCTTGGGAATCATTGAAAATTAGGTTGAGCAAATATTCTGTTAGTGGGATGGATTGTGAAGGACCTGCCTAGTATGGGCCAACTGGCCTGCTGCAGTGTTTCTCCTTTCTCATGTTCTTATGTACTTATCCTGCGATAGAATCAAGTTATTGACATTCATGTAAATTAATTTACAATTTCAAAATATTATGCAGCACCAAGCCTCTTTATAAAAAAAAATAATTATAAATTCACTTAAATTCTTTCTTCCATTATCTGGTAAATTAATACAAACCATCATTGGTTATACGTCACAATTTTTGTCTTTGTCATTGTGAATATATTGAATTTTGATAATTGTAATAAATATTGGAACTTCTGACTTGTACTTGTTGACTTCACACCTGCTTGTTTTTTCTAAACAAACTGGGATTACTGTCCGGTGCTTTCAGTAACAAGATATGAGACTACTGGCTTGTATTACTGCAGCAAAGTATTGAGCTACTAGCTAGTGCTTCCTGTAACAAACTGGGGGACTACTGGCTAGTGCTTCCTGTAACAAACTGTGGGACTATTAGCTAGTGCTTCCTGTAACAAACTGTAGGACTACTGACTAGTGCTTCCTGTAACAAACTGTGGGACTACTGGCTAGTGCTTCATGTAACAAACTGTGGGACTTCTAGCTAGTGCTTCCTGTAACAAACTGTGGGACTACTAGCTAGTGCTTCCTGTAACAAACTGTAGGACTACTGACTAGTGCTTCCTGTAACAAACTGTAGGACTACTGGCTAGTGCTTCCTGTAACAAACTGTGGGACTACTGGCTAGTGCTTCCTGTAACAAACTGTGAGACTACTGGCTAGTGCTTCCTGTAACAAACTGTAGGACTACTGGCTAGTGCTTCCTGTAACAAACTGTAGGACTACTGGCTAGTGCTTCCTGTAACAAACTGTAGGACTACTGGCTAGTGCTTCCTGTAACAAACTGTAGGACTACTGGCTAGTGCTTCCTGTAACAAACTGTAGGACTACTGGCTAGTGCTTCCTGTAACAAACTGTGGGACTACTGGCTAGTGCTTCCTGTAACAAACTGTTGGACTAGTGGCTAGTGTACAAGAATGGTATACAATACCGATAATGTGAAATTAAGACACATGTGCAACATCTGGGTATCTTTATAGTAAACGTTTCGCCATCCAGTGGCTTTATCAATATAAAATTCTAGGACATAATATGAAGTTCTACTCTTCATATTATCAACCTGCATCCGAAACCTCTCCATCCGAAACAAGAAACTAAGCAGTTTGGACGTGACTTCCCTCTTCACTAAAGGACCTACCACACAAGCCATCGAGGTTCTACGACGTAAAGTCAATCAGAACCTTAACCTTCCTCTACCTCCGGGAGATTTCCTTGACCTTATTTAGATCTGTCTGTGACTCGATAAAGCCCACTGCGTGGGCGAAACGTTGTCAATAAAGGATCACATTATACTGCTTATGTGTTTATTTTTCCACCTTATTGAACTCTGTGTTAATTTCAACTGTTTTTCTTTCAATAACAGGCTCTACAAACAAACATACGGCATGGGAATGGGGTCCCCCATCAGTGCCGTCTTAGCTAACTTGTATATGGAACACCTAGAGGCTGAACACTTCGCCAACATCATCCCCTCCAGCGTCACTTGGTTACGTTACGTGGACGACGTCCTTGTAATAACTCCCAAACGTTTTGATGTACGGAATCCTCAGGCAAGGCTCAACGCAGTTGAACCGGCGATCCAGTTTACACTAGAAGAAGAGTCCAATGATAAGCTACCCTTTCTAGACGTCCTCATCCACAAAGTAGATAACAACCTAAGATTTCAAGTTTACCGGAAACCTACAAATAAAAATGATCTCACACACTTTTATTCCAGTCAAGATACTAAGACCAAAAGAGGCGTCATCATCGGATTCTTCCTAAGAGCTTACCGAATTTGCAGTCCTGAGTTTCTTGACGAGGAATGTACATACATTCACCAAACCTTCACTAATTTACATTTTCCTTCCTTTTTCATCAACGATTGCAAGAAGAGAGCTTTTCAGATCATTAATTCTCCACGCACTAACACCACTCCTAACAGCCTGGTTGCATCAAACATTTCTAAAGTACTTGCTAAAGCTAACACCAGAGTCGTCATCGCTTCCAGCACTTCTATAAAGGATCTAACCAGAACAAAATCCAAGCACCATGAACCAGTCAACGCAGGGGTTTACACTATACCCTGTGGAGGCTGCGACAGGATTTATGTAGGTGAAACAGCAAGAAACCTTGAAACTCGCCTCAATGAACACATTAATGCATGTAGGAACAATAACTTGAACAACGCCTGCGTACAACACCGAAATTCCACCAATCATCTCATGAAATTCAGAGACGCCCAATTAGTAATCAAAGAAACTAATTTCCGCAGACGCAAGTGCCTTGAATCAGCACTTATCGCTGTTTCTAACACAGCTAAACAAAACAAAGGCAGCTTTACCATATCTGAAGTCTTAGCAAGAATCCTCCTGAAAACAGTAAACCCTGTCATCACATAGTCTCTCCTGCTAATACTACACAAAGAACTTCGCAGAGGTGGAACACTGATACAGACCTTCTCTAATCCAACCTCCAACAGAAATATTTGTCTAACCTATATTTTTGTGCTACCCAAGTAATTGCTTTCTCCTTTTTCCTCATGTGCAAGTTGATTATTCTACCTTATTGTATTACTACTACTACTACAACTTATGTCTCTACTACTACCTCCACCACTAGTATTACACCTCACTCTGAGCATATATATACCCTCTCTGTCCATGTATAGTTTGTAACGGCTTGACAAAGCTCCTGGAGAGCGAAACGTTGCCACAATAAAATGTCACATTAGTTGCATTTGTGTCCTTTTACTTAACATATTGTCGGTAATTCTACCAACATTATTACTTCCTGTAACAAACTATGGGACTACTGGCTAGTGCTTCCTGTAACAAACTATGGGACTACTGGCTATTGCTTCCTGTAACAAAATGTGGGACAACTGGCTAGTGCTTCCTGTAACAAATTGTTGGACTTTTAGCTAGTGCTTCCTGTAACAAACTATGGGTCTACTGGCTAGTGCTTCCTGTAACAAACTATGGGACTACTGGCTAGTGCTTCCTGTAACAAAATGTGGGACAACTGGCTAGTGCTTCCTGTAACAAACTATGGGACTACTGGCTAGTGCTTCCTGTAACAAACTGTTGCACTACTAGCTAGTGCTTCCTGTAACAAACTATGGGACTACTGGCTATTGCTTCCTGTAACAAAATGTGGGACAACTGGCTAGTGCTTCCTGTAACAAATTGTTGGACTTTTAGCTAGTGCTTCCTGTAACAAACTATGGGACTACTAGCTAGTGCTTCCTGTAACAAACTATGGGACTACTGGCTAGTGCTTCCTGTAACAAAATGTGGGACAACTGGCTAGTGCTTCCTGTAACAAACTATGGGACTACTGGCTAGTGCTTCCTGTAACAAACTGTTGCACTACTAGCTAGTGCTTCCTGTAACAAACTATGGGACTACTGGCTAGTGCTTCCTGTAACAAACTATGTGACTACTGGCTAGTGCTTCCTTTAACAAACTGTAGGACTACTGGCGTGTTTCCTGTAACAAACTGTAGAACTATTGGCTAGTGCTTCCTGTAACAAACTATGGGACTTCTGGCTAGTGCTTCCTGTAACAAACTGTTGGACTACTAGCTAGTGCTTCCTGTAACAAACTGTTGGACTACTGGCTAGTGCTTCTTGTAACAAACTATTTGACTACTGACTAGTGCTTCCTGTAACAAACTGTTGGACTACTGGCTAGTGCTTCTTGTAACAAACTGTTGGACTACTAGCTAGTGCTTCCTGTAACAAACTATGAGACTACTGGCTAGTGCTTCCTGTAACTAACTGTTGAACTGCTAGCTAGTGCTTCCTGTAACAAACTGTGGGACTACTGGCTAGTGCTTCCTGTAACAAACTGTTGGACTACTAGCTATGCTTCCTGTAACAAACTATGGGACTACTGGCTAGTGCTTCCTGTAACAAACTGTGGGACTACTGGCTAGTGCTTCCTGTAACAAACTGTGGAACTACTGGCTAGTGCTTCCTGTAACAAACTGTGGGACTACTAGCTAGTGCTTCCTGTAACAAACTGTTGGACTACTGGCTAGTGCTTCCTGTAACAAACTATGGGACTACTGGCTAGTGCTTCCTGTAACAAACTGTGGGACTACTGGCTAGTGCTTCCTGTAACAAACTGTTGGACTACTGGCTAGTGCTTCCTGTTACAAACTGTGGGACTACTGACTAGAGCTTCCTGTAACATTCTGTGGGACTACTGGCTAGTGCTTCCTGTAACAAAGTGTGGGACTACTAGCTAGGCTTTCTGTAACAAAGTGTTGGACTACTGCTAGTGCTTCCTGTAACAAAGTGTGGGACTACTGGCTAGTGCTTTTGTAACAAATTGTGGACTACTAGTAGTGCTTCCTGTAACTAAGTGGGAACTATAGGTAACTTTCAACAATTGCTGGTACTAAAGGTTACAGTACAGTGAATGGAAATAAACGGAACTTTACACAAGGCTGTACCAAAGTTACACCAGGTGTGTACCAAAGTTACCCCAGGTGTGTACCAAAGTTATACCAGGTGTGTACCAAAGTTTCACCAGGTGAGTACCAAAGTTACACCAAGTGTGTACCAAAGTTTCCCCAGGTGTGTACCAAAGTTACACCAGGTGTGTACCAAAGTTATACCAGGTGTGTACCAAAGTTAAACTAGAGTGTACCAAAGTTTCACCAGGTGTGTACCAAAGTTAAACTAGAGTGTACCAAAGTTACACCAGCTGTGTACAAAAGTTATACCAGAGTGTACCAAAGTTACACCAGAGAGTACCAAAGTTAGACCAGAGTGTACCAAAGTTAGACCAGAGTGTACCAAAGTTACAACAGGTGTGTATTAAAGTTACATCAGGGTGTACCAAGGTATCAGTATCAGTGGATATCAGCTAATTTTCACACACTAATTTTACCACACACATACACAGAATCACTCATGTATACACACACACTTACAAGTACACATCCATACACACTGTTGACACACTGGCTGAATTGGCCAGAAGGGCCCATGAGGGCAGGGCAAAGCTACTCGTTGTGGGTGACTTCAATCACAAAGAAATCGACTGGGAAAACCTGGAGCCACATGTGGGACAAGCAACATTGAGGGCTGAGATGTTGGAAGTTGTACTGGAAAACCTCATGCATCAACAAGGTAGGGACACTACCAGAGAGAGAGGGGAAAGGACCTAGTATTGGACCTAGTATTCACCTTGAGTAGTGCAGATATTGAGGACATCACATACGAAAGGCCTCTCAGAGCTAGTGATCATGTGGATCTAAGCTTCAAATACATAGAATTACAAGTGGAGAGGGAGGCAGGAAGGGCACGAGGTTCAGTGGGACCGAGAACCGGCAGGGAAGTCAGTAAATGAACGTTGGAATATGTGACAACAATATGCAAGGACGCGGAGGAGAGGTTTTGCCCAAGGGCAACAAACATAATGAGACGGACAGAACGAGCCTTTGGTTTACCCAAAGGTGTAGAGAGGCTAAAACTAAGTGCACTAGAGAATAGAAGAAATATTGAAGGCAAAGAACCCAGGATAATATGGAGAGTAGTCGAAAAGCAAGAAATGAATATGCACAGGTCAGAAGGGAGGCCCAACGACAGTACGAAAATGACATAGCAGCAAAAGCTAAGTCTGACCCGAAGTTGTTGTAGTCACATCAGGAAGAAAACAACAATCGAAGACCAGATAATCAGGCTGGGAAGGAAGGAGGAGAGTTTACAAGAAACGACCATGAAGTATATGAGGAACTCAACATGAGATTTAAAGAGGTATTCACAGTGGAGACAGAAAGAACTCATGAAAGATGGAGAGGTGGGATTCACCAACAAGTTCTGGACACGATACATATAACGAAGAGGAGATTAAGAGGCTGCTAAGCAAACTAGATATCTCCAAGGCGATGGGGCCAGATAGCATCTCTCCATGGGTCATGAGAGAGGGAACAGAGGCGCTCTGTGTACCACTAACAATAATCTTCAACACATCTATCGAAACAGGGCGACTACCTGAGGTATGGAAGACAGCAAATGTAGTCCCATTTTTTAAAAAAGGAGACAGACACGCAACATTAAACTACAGAACAGTGTCCCTGACATGTATTGTAAGCAAAGTCATGGAGAATATTATCAGAAGAGTGGTGGACCACCTAGAAAGAAAGGAGCTTATAAACGACAACCAGCACGGATACAAAAACGGAAAGCCTGTGTAACAAACTACTAGAGTTGTATAGCAAGATGACATCAGTAAGACAAGAGAGAGAGGGGTGGGTAGATTGCGTTTTCTTGGACTGTAAGAAGGTTTTTGACACAGTTCCACACAAGAGATTAGTGCAAAAGCTGGAGGAACAGGCACATATAACAGGGAAGGCGCTGCAGTGGATCAGAAAATACCTGACGGGAAGGCATCAGGTACGTGATGAGGTGTCAGAGTTGGCACCTGTGACGTGCGGGGTTCCACAGGGGTCAGTCCTAGGACCGGTGCTGTTTCTGATAAGTGAACGACATGACGGAAGGAATAGACTCAGAAGTGTCCCTGTTTGTAGACGATGTGAAGTTAATGAGGAGAACTGAGTCAGAGGAGGATAAAGCATGATTACAGAGGGATCTGGACGGGCTGCAGGCCTGGTCCAGCAACCGGCTCCTGGAGTTCAACCCCAGCAAGTGCAAAGTCATGAAGATCGGGGAAGGGCAAAGAAGACCACAGATAGGGTACAGTCTAAGAGGCCAACGACTACAAACCTCGCTCGAGGAAATAGATCTTGGAGTGTATATAATACCGGCACATCTCCTGAAGCATGCATCAACCAAATAACTGCTGCAGCATATGGGCGACTAGCGAACCTATGAATAGCATTCCGACATCTCAGCAAGAAGTCGTTCCAGACCCTGTGCATCGTGTACGTCAGGCTCATATTGGAGTATACGGCTCCATTCTGGAACCCACACTTTGCAAAGCACGTCAGGAAACTAGAGAAAGTGCAAAGTTTTGCAACGAAACTAGTCCCGAAACTAAAGGGCATGTCCTACGAGGAGAGGTTAAGGAACTCGACCTGACGACCCTGGCGGACAGGAGAGGGGACATGGTAACATCATATAAAATACTGAGAGGAATCGAGAGGGCGAACAGAGACAGGATGTTCCAAAGATGGGACATACTAACAAAGAGTCACAATTGGAAGTTGATGACTCAGATGAGTCACAGGGATGTTAGAAAGAATTTCTTAATCATAGAGTCGTCAGGAAGTGGAATAGTCTGGAAAGTGAGGTACTGGAGGCAGGTACCATACACAGCTTTAAGAAGAGGTATGATAAAGCTCATTGAGGAGGGGGAGTGGCGACCAGTGAAAATTCGGGGCCAGGAGTTATGAATCGACCCCTGCAATCTCAATTAGGTGAGTACACTCTACAGTCAACACGCAGCTACGAGCGTAAGAGCCAAAACAGGGCTCCCGGAATCTTAGTGTTTTTAGGGCGTACTTAGTAACTAATAATAATATATCTTTATTTCTACAAGTACATGTACAAGGTATACAGTCCTAGCTGGCATTAATGACATACTACTATATAGAAAGCCCCTTGTTATGCTGAGCATTTCGTGCAAATTAGGTCAATTTTGTCCGAGGATGCGACCCACACCAGTCCACTAACACCCAGGATGCGACCCACACCAGTCCACTAACACCCAGGTACCCATTTTATTGATGGGTGAAAATGGACAACAGGTTTAAAGAAACTCGCCCAATGTTTCACCCTCGATGGGAATCGAACCACGGACCAACATCGTGTGAAGCGAGAGCTTTGTCTACCAGGCCACGGGCCTGGTAACTAGCAGAGGTCAGTGACTGTGACAGGGTCACTGAACAACAATATATAAAAGACCACAGTATTATAGAAAATTTGAAAGTGCCAATATTGGGAAGAAGTTTAAGGTCAAGAAGACTACCTGGCAGGCACTACAACTGCCACTTGTGACTATAATATTATAAATAACAGCAGGATAAGTGTTGACCTTAAAGTGAGAGAGATAAGTGAAAAGTGAGCAGCTACATTAATGGGTGAACAGCAATGTATTACAGTGAGAGAAAAACAATAATAACGATAAACAGAATCAGTGCAGTACGACAACATCAGCTGCCAGACGCGCGAGTATTCACCTATTTTATTGTTAATGGTCAGGTAATACAACTCCAGGAGTAACATAGCTGGAAGTTAAGACTTCACTCACCCCTACACAGCCTAAGTATTTGAAGCAGAATTATAACGGTGCCCCGTGGAATGGTGGCTAAAGCTCTCGCTTCACACGGCGAGGGTTCCGGGTTCAATTCCTGGCGAGGGTAGAACCATTGGGCGTGTTTCCTTACACCGGTTATCTACATTCCCCATCAGTGGACTGGTGTGGGTCGCATCCTGGGACAAAACTGACCTAATTTACCCGAAATGCTCAGCATAACAAGTGACTTTCTATATAGTAGTATGTCATTGATGTCAGCTAGGCCTGTATACCTTGTACATGTACTTGTGGAAATAAAAATATTATAATTATTATTATATTCTTAAGTATTCAATAAGGCCAAAAAAAAAAAAAGAATAGAGGTTAGGTGTAGCGCCAGTGCGCATGCGCTGAAGACATAGCTTGCACATACATACACACATGTATATACAGTGTAGTGATAAAGGTTTGTCTTATTATTATTGTTAATTAAGATTAGCTTTATTATTATTAATTAATTAATTAAGAAATACAAGAAATATAAGAACTACAGACCGATAGCACTAACATCCCATATTATAAAAATCTTTGAGAGGGTTCTAAGAAGCAAGATCGCCACCCACCTAGATACCCATCAATTACAGTACTCGATCCCATTCTATTCCTCATCCTCATTTCTGACATAGACAGAGATGTAAGCTATAGCTCCGTGTCTTCCTTTGCGGATGACACACGGATTGCTATGGCGGTGACCTCCAATGAAGACACTGCAAAACTCCAAGCGGACATCAACCAAATCTTCAAATGGGTCACTCAAAACAATATGAAGTTCAACGAGGAGAAATTTCAACTACTCAGATATGGAAAACGAGGAAATAAAAAATGTATCAGTGTATATGACAAATTCTAACCATACAATAGAGCGAAAAAGAAATATGAAAGACCTGGGAGTGATAATGTCAGAAGATCTCGCCTTCAAAGTCCACAACGATGTATCTAACTCATCTGCTAGGAAAATGATAGGATGGATAATGAGAACCTTCAAAACTAGGGACGCCAAGCCCATGATGATTCTCTTCAAATCGCTTGTTCTCTCTAGGCTGGAATACTGCTGAACACTAACGGCCACCTTCAAGGCTGGAGACATTGCAGACCAGGAGAGTGTACAAAGAACTTTCACGGCACACATAAGTACGATAAGGCACCTAAATTACTAGTAACGGTTGAAGGTCCTTGATCTGTATTCCCTGGAACGCAGGCGAGAGAGATACATGATAATATACACTTGGAAGGTCCTGGAGGGATTGGTACCAAACTTGCACACGAAAATCACTCCCTATGAAAGAACAAGACTAGGCAGGAGATGCAACATTCCTCCAATGACAAGCAGGGGCGCCACGAGTACACTGAGAGACAACACAATAAGTGTCAGGGGCCCAAGACTATTCAAGTGCCTCCCAGCATACATAAGTGGGATTACCAATAGACCCCTGGCTGTCTTCAAGAAGGCACTGGACAGGCACCTAAAGTCAGTACCTGACCAACCGGGTTGTGGTTCGTACCTCAGTTTGTGTGCGGCCAGCAGTAACAGCGTGGTTGATCAGAACCTGATCCACCATGAGGCCTGGACTCAGACCGAGCCGCGGGGGCGTTGACCCCCGAAACCCTCTCCAGGTAAACTCCAGGTAAACTCTCAAAGTTGTAGGACGGGAAAATAGTAGTGCACACACACACACACATGATAGTGGTGTACACATGGGACTATTATACACACGCACACTGTCATGGGAACGCCTTCCACCTGAACAGAAGTATGAAAAAATGAACAGTGAATATCTTTAAGAAATAATAATGAAAATTTTATAAGAATTTTAATTAAAAATAAATAATATAAAAAATTGGCTGCCGTAGGTTCCAGTGTGATCTTAAGACAAGAGAATCTTCTATGTCCAGGAGATCTTCTCAGATATTTAGAAAATTGATGTTGGTTTCCTGGGTAGGCGGTGTTAGTCGAATGTTTAGGAAATCCTGTCAATACAGGTTCGTAGTATCTCACTCCAGATATCAAAGAAGAGATGAGGAGTCACTATGTCCCACTATGTCCCGTTGACTGGGTTCTCGCTCCAATAACTGAGGCGTCTACTCTGCATGACCAAGTCAGCAGCAGAGATGATCACAAGACTGCACATAGCGACTCCTCATCTCTCCTTCATATAAGATTTTGTTTTACAGTTTGCCGCCGAAGTGGCTAGTTTATTGTGCACCCCATATCCATCCTGTGGACGGTAGCGCAAGAGCACATGGATACACAAAAGGCCTAGGAACTAGGCCTCAAAAGGATTTACAGGACTACATCTTAGTTTATATATACAGTTCAGAGTTTACTTATCTGTTACAAGTAAATTAGGATATTTGCTTAATATGTCCGGCATCCTACTTTCATTAATAAAATATCTTGACATATTATATAGAATATTATAATGTCTATCTCTATATTCCTCAATACGTGGACAGTTAAGTACATAGTATTGAAGACAGTGAGCATCATAGGGTATAGTAGGAGAGTACCGAGAATAATGTGTTTATCAGCCAGTCCTGGTCACATGTAATGGTGGTGTTATCACTAGAAGGTTGAGTGCTTGTTTATGTTGGGGCTCAGTGTTTAATATACTTCAGGAGTGGGAGGACCTACATTAACCATCTTCTAAGTGTAAATCATGGAGAACTGGATGTGTATAAGGATAGAGTAAGTTGGTTTTTATCATATCAACCGTCTCTCACTGAGTTGACCCGAAAAAGAAGAACTTTTACCGCAACTCACTCCATCACTGTCTTGTCAGAGACGTGCCGATACTACAGTTCACATGCGCCACCAAACTGCAAATATCCCAACCTCTCCAGAGAGCAGGCACTGTACTTCCTACCTCCAGGACAAAACTTTGTTTAACTGCTTTCCTTGAATCCCTTCCCTTGCTCATACTCCAACAGCACGTCAAGTCATAAAAATCACTTGCCTCCACTCACTCCTACTTAACATGCTCACACACACCTCCTGAATGCTTAGGCTCCTTCCATACAAAACTTCCCTTACCCTCTCCCAACCTTTCGTTGGTCGACCCCTACCCCGTCTTCCCTCCACTACAGATTTATGCACCTTCCAAGTCATCCTCTTTTGTTCCATCACCTCTAATGTTACCAAACCCCCTCAAGAATCCCTCGTCAGCCCTTTGGATAATACTTTTAGTAACCCCGCACCTCCTAATCTCCAGACTATTAATTCTCTGCATAATATTCACACCACATTGCCCTCAGACATGACATATCCACTGCCTCCTGCCGAGGCATCAACATTCACAACACATGCTTCACACCTATATAAGAGCGTTAGTACCACTATATTCTCATACATTTTCGTTTTTTGCCTCCAAGGATAATGTTCTTTGTCTTCACAGGTACCTCAATATACCACCCATCTTTATTCCTTCATCAGTTCTATGGTTCATTTCGTCTTTCACTAATTCGTTCGCAAAGTCCACGATGGTGTATGGTAACCGGGACCACATTCTAGGAACAAGGACCCCACTGGGAGTAAGTCACTTTGACTTTTTATAGGGGGTTATCCTGGGTAATTTACACTATGTATGATAACTGTACTTATGTGTACCTGTGTCTAAATAAACTTAAATGTCACGCGTAGACTTAATGTAGTCGACAGGTTTTAAACCCCATTAGCCAACCAACTGAAAGTCCACTCCCAAATATATGAACACATTCACTTCGTCCATACTCTCTCCTTCCAATCTTATAGCCAATCTTTCACTACTTATTTTGGTCACCCCTCATTGTAATGCAGAAAATCTGCCCCTCAAGTCACACTTAAGGGGTAATAAATATTCGTTGTGATAATTTCAAAAGTGTCCTTAATGTGTATCTCTTACCTTTAAGAGAGTGTTGTTATATAGTGTGATTGATGAGTTAATAGGAATTTTGGAAGGAAAACAGAAGACGGAGGCTTGGGTAAACAAGGCACTAACTACCTCATGCAGCATTGCGAGACAAAAAATGAATTCTTGCTGCTAACAAGTGGTAGTATGGCAGTGTAGATGTAGATAGTGAAGCCCTTGTATTGATGTAAAGACGTTTTCTAATGAAATAATTTCCTGGGGAAAGCTAGCCCATATTTTGTATTATGTAGATTTGCCTTGATCTAGGCTATCTTATCTTAGCCTAATTCTCTTGAAATCTATTTTTTTTTTTTTTGCCTTACTAGATTCCTAGTATTACTTATCAGAAATGCTAATTTATCCCCAACCTTTAGCTTAACCTAATGCCGTCCTTCAATTCTGCAGCCTATACCTTGTGTAAATTATCTTATATGTTAATACTGATTTCCTTAGTCTCTTTGACTTATGCTTACTACATATATATAAACTTTATGGCATTTTTCTCCACTATGTAGCTTAATCTGATAAGCTAACATAGCTTTGTATCAAGTTTCCTGTATTTGTTATAGAACTGTCTAATGCCTTTTTCCATTCTTTTCTCATAACTTACTTGTGCTAACCTATATTTTGTTTTTGTTTCAATTATTATTTGTCGGTAATTTTTATACGTACTTTATGACTGATATGTTCATTTTATCTGATAATTGTGTTACCGGAGTTTTGTCAATTATTTAAGTTGGTAATGGGAGTCGTTAATTGATTACTCCTTTATGGGTATCTGACCAGTGTTTTTAAATATAGATGCTTACCAATATTTCCTTGTCTATGCCAATTTTAGTGTCTTCTAATGTTGTTATGCTATGTTAAATTGCAACGTTTGTTTAAATTTTTTTAATCTCCAACAAGGGGAGAGTTGGAAGTGGGCTGCGACCCCCCTCTCTCTCTCTCTCTCTCCTCTCTCACCTCAGGAGAAACAGATGTGAAACAAGGAGTTCGTGATTTTTTCATCTTCACATTAGCAGAGATGAAGATTAAATTTCACACACCGAACAACATCTCACATCTGACAAGTCCTGAAGGAAGTCAGATCATTCGTGTATGAAGTTGAAAACAGATTCAACAACTGACCTCTGACCTATATTGCTGATGATCTGAACAACTTCGAAGTTCATAGACAAATATATTCCTACCTCACCTCCAACAACGTACTCAACCACTGTCAATTTGGATTCAGGCCTAATAAAAATACAAATGATGCCATTATACACATGTTAGAAATAATTTACACCGCTCTTGAGAAAAAAGAAATCCCAGTGGGAATCTTCATTGATTTACGTAAAGCTTTTGATACAGTTGACCATGATCTGTTACACCTAAAATTATCACACTATGGTATAAGAGGGCACTCCCTCAACTACCTAAAATCATACCTTAGCAACAGAAACCAATATGTGTACACAAATGGAGCTAGCTCTACCGCGCAAACTATTACAGTAGGTGTCCCACAAAGAAGTGTTCTTGGCCCACTTCTCTTTCTCATTTACATTAACGACCTACCAAATGCATCTCAACTACTCAAACCCATACTATTTGCAGATGACACTACATACGTTATCTCGCACCCAAGCCCAGACATACTAGCCAACACTGTAAATACTGAATTGCAGAAAATATCTACCTGGATGATGACCAACAAACTTACTCTCAATATTGATAAAACCTATTTTATCCAGTTTGGGAACAGAGCTACAAACGCACCACTTAACATAATGATAAACGGGTCCCCTATCACAAAACTCACAGAGGGAAAATTCTTAGGAATCCATCTTGACAGTGGCCTCAAATTCCAGACACATATACAACAAATTTCCAAGAAAGTCTCAAAGACCGTGGGAATACTATCCAAGATACGGTACTATGTTCCACAACCAGCTCTCCTTACCCTATATCACTCACTCATTTACCCCTACCTCACCTATGGAATCTGCGCATGGGGCTCAACATCAATAACTCATCTCAGACCACTAATAACACAACAAAAGGCAGCAGTTAGAATGATAACACATTCACACTCCAGACAACATACTCCACCAATATTCAAAAACCTAAACTTACTCACCATACAAGACATTCATACTTTTTACTGTGCCTATTACATACATAGAACACTCTATGCAAATATTAACCCACCACTCAAACTTCTCCTTACCAATTTTAACAGGACACATGACCATAACACTAGACACAGATCACTCCTCGATGTTCCCGTGTCCATCTAACACTATGTAAAAACTCAATGCATATAAAAGGCACGAAAATTTGGAATTCATTACCTGTCATTGCCAAAGAAACCCTGCCTGTACCCCAATTCAAAACGATGCTAAAAACCACCTTCTCACCCAAACCCTAAATGCTCAATATCAAACATTCCCAACAAAGTAGAATAATCATTTAAATGTAAAAACCTGTTTTTTAAGAGATAAATACATACTAAGCTAACTGTTTCTATAACATTTACATTATAATGACCACGTAAACTGTAACTGCAATGCAATTAATTGTTTTAAATTGTTATCTCACTCAATTAGTTGCATTGCTACAATTAATTGATATGTTCAACTTATATTCAAACTTTATAACTTAGATACACAATTATACTTATTTTATAAATTATCAACCATAATTTTTTACCATGTAGTCTACAATTAAATAGTCCTAAGAATGCCCGCAATGCACAGCATATTAGGGGTTTTTGGCATGTACATCTCATTAATACCTATGTATCATGTCTACCCAACTATGTATCATTGTACCATGTCTAAATAAAGTATTATTATTATTAAGTGTTAAGTCCATCATATTTTCTCTATTGCAGAAGGCTTGAACCGGTTCCTTCTATGAATGATAAAAAATATTGCAGGACCCTAGTTATCACGAGCCTGAACAACGAAAATGTAAATTCAAACGCCTCAATAAAATGCTTGAACGTTGGGAGAAATATTGGCGAGATTATCTTGCCAAATTTTCGACCATAAAGCCTAGAGACCGATGTCTCTAGGCTTTATGGTCGATCATTGATAATGATGGTCCAAGGTCTCAATGGCCTCCAGGAAAGATACTGACCATATATCGTGAAGCAAATGGAACCATCAGGAGAGTTGAAGTTTTAAGCAAAGGTGTATTGAACAAACGAACATAAACTAGCGAAATTAGAATTACACTGTTGAAAACGAACTTATTGTTTCTCAAGAAACCCCACAGTCTGACGTTCCTAAGAAAAGACAATTAGCAGTGGTGCTTAGTGAGAAAATCAAAAGGGTTTAGGAAATGAATAAAGTTTAACAACAGCCAGCACCACGCCCCCCCCCCCAGTCTAGAAAAAAAATCTCAACAGGGGGCGAGCTGGAATGGGGTTGATGCAGAACAAGGTCATGACTCCTCCCTCTTTCCATTAACAGAGATAAAGAAAGATTAAATCACACCAAATAACAGCTCACATCTAACAAGTCCTAACCAGGCAGATTTAGATTACAACTAAACTGCATCTAAACCGAATGTAGATAGGATGAATAAAAGTGCAAGTGGTAATGAAGCAATTATCCAGTGGTTAAGGAACTACAAGAGTACATTGACCCATGTTTAAAATAGGGTAGTAGAAATAAGGGAGATACATAGATTTTCCTCTTCTACACCAGGTCACACGTTGTTACCTTCGACACCAGGTCACACGTTGTTACCTTCTACACCAGGTCACACGTTGTTACCTTCTACACCAGGTCACCACACGTTGTTACCTTCTACACCAGGTCACACGTTGTTACCTTCTACACCAGGTCACACAGTTGTTACCTTCTACACCAGGTCACACGTTGTTACCTTCTACACCAGGTCACACGTTGTTACCTTCTACACCAGGTCACACGTTGTTACCTTCAAACACCAGGTCAAGTTTTACCTCCACCAGACGTTGTACCTTCACACCAGCACACGTTCCTCTACCAGTCACGTTTTACACCAGTCACACTTTTACCTTCACACCGTTTACCTTCACCGGCACTTTTCCTTCACAGCACACGTTGTTACCTCTACCGGTCACGTTGTTCCTTACACCAGGTCACACATTGTTACCTTCACACGTCACACACGTTTTACCTCACCAGGTCACACGTTGTTACCTGCTGTTTCACTCATAATTTTTGGGGATAATAAATTATGGATTCACGAACTGAGCTGGCTCCCTTATGATGATAACTGGCATCAAGAAAAGGCTCATATTATGCCAGAAGAAATAGTCTGCTTGAACAGAGCAGAAATAACCTGCTTAAGCCCATCTGACACAGCAGAGTGAGTCATTGGTGGATCTAAATATTCCTCTCTGAAAAATGTCTTCTTTACAGAGTACAAATTTCTGGAAACTCAGAATAAATCCCAAGAAGAGATTATAAGATGTTGTGGAAGGACCCACAATTCCTTACTGTCTAAGGAAGCAATATATCCCAATTGATTCTCAAAAATCATTGGCTAACTAGACAGATTATTGATAATGTCCACAACAACGTGTTACAGTGGATTACCAGACACAACATGGCATATCCAATATTGGATACCTCAAGGTCCACAAAATATGAAGACACAAATAAGGAACGGCATTACATGTCATTTTGATGAAGGATCATGTAGGTACTCTGGTCCACCACTATACCCTGCTGACAGAATATGTCATGTCACTATTTGAGGTGACAGGTAGATTATACTGGGCCAATAATTATAACTGAAACTGTTAAGGTTCCCATCAGGGACACGTCTAGGTGCCACTGACATGTCTGCTGAAACATTTATTAAATTATTCAGAAGGTTTGCAGCTAGAAGGGCGTATCCCAAGCTGAAGATCTCGGACAATGGAACGAGCCTTGTTGCCTCTGCTGCTTACATATGCATAACATATGATCAATATTTCACATATTACAAAATAGTTCACTAGTACCATGCTACTAGTAAATTCAAGTTAGGCCATATGAAATACATATCTACAGCAGTGGGTTTCCATGATCCACAATCCACATAGGGCCCACATAAATACCAGGGCCGGGCCAAAAACAACCTATGGCTTAAACATTTCCAAAAAACACCACACACATATCAGCAACCTTGCTCCAGCCCACCTTCCCAGCAACTGCTAGACTATGACGCCACACAGCTCTCTCAATCCCAGTCCCTTACCTGTCTCAACGCGTCCATCTACTGTTCAGTTCGCGTCCACTTAAGCACTGACACTATTTTTATGGACTTTCACTACACTACAAACATCCCACATTACAAATTTATTACAACACTGCAGCATCCTGCATAATAGTCCACTAGCCTTCGCATCTTCTCTTCATTATCTCCCAATACGTCAGTGTCATCGGCAAAAAGCAACTTTACCAACTCCCACACCTCTCCCCAACATTCCCTTCTTTTGCAAACCTATCATTAAATATATTAAACAACCATGGTGACATCACCCATACCTGTCTTAGGCCTACTTTACTGCAAAATAATCTCCCTATCTTCTTGATATCATAACCTGAGCCTCACTATTGTCATAAAAACTCTTAAGGTATTTTCCGATTGTTGAAATAAATGTTTATTTAGATTATTTTTTTTTTAACCTCGGAGAATGAAACAATGTGTTTGTAAACTCTGCATTTGTCACTAATTTAGTTTTTTTCATGTTATTTTTTTGTTGCTGTTTACAAGGGATTCTGGCCCTAGACTGGGTTTTGTTTTAATATATTCCTTAGTAGGGCCAATTTGTTTTGCCAGTAGACAACTGTTTAACCCCTGGAAAACACATGACTTCGTAACAGACGCCACCGATTGTAGCATAATATAAGTGAGCGAAACGTCCAGGGATCTCCACACACGCTTCTCTGAACACCTGAAAAACAGACGACCTGAACAACGCCTGTGTTTTACACCCAAACTCCCACATCCTTTAATTAATGTTGAGGACGCACGACCTGTCGCAAAGAAGGAAGAGACCAATGATGCAGTATCTTAAACTCAACACTCTCAACAACAGCATCGGCTTCTACAACATTGGTGAGCTTATTGTCTAATCGTTATCTCACATAGCAACAAGTTATAACTCGGACGGGCTTAGCAGCATCTCTACTAGCAAATGCTCCGTTAGAACTCATATTTGTCCAGACTGTTTTTAGTCAACACAAGAACATAGCTTCAACGAACCTCACCTGAGGTGTAGTGAACAAACGGACAATAAACTAGTGCCATTATAATTACAGTGTTGAAAAAGAACTTAATGTTTCTCAAGAAACCCCACAGACTGACGTTCCAAAGAAAAGACAATCAGCAGTGGTGCCTAGTGAGAAAATCAAAAGGGTAGGAAATGAATAAAGTTTACCTACAGCAGACACCACAGGTCCCTCAGTCTGGACAAAAATCTCCAACAGGGGGCGAGCTGGAATGGGGTAGTGACCCCTCTCTTTATTCTCACATAAAAGAGAAACGGATGTGGAACAAGGAGGTCATGACTCCTCCCTCTTTCCATTAGTAGAGATTGAGAAAGATTAAATATCGTACACCTCATCAACAGCTCACATCTTACAAGTCCTAACCACAGATTTAGATTGCAACTAAATTGGATCTAAGTGGAATTTAGATAAGATGTGTAAGAGGTTGCACGTGTACGCCACGTGTATGTCCTGGTACTAAGTTCACATTCGTGAACTTAGTACCAGGAAACTTCCTAATCGTTATCTCAGCAACAAGTCATAACATGACATGAACAAGCTCTGCAATAGGCCTACTAGCAAATGCTATGCAGATCCTTCTCAAATGCAACCTGGTCTAAGTGTCAATTATCCAGCCTGTTATTAGTTTACCAAGAATTTAGCTTCAACAAACCTCTCCTGATTCTTCAAGTCTCTATGCTCCTTATAAATACATTCATCCTCTCTCCCAAATAGATCTGTTCGACTTGATAAATCGCTCTGTTTGGGTGACACTTTGTCAATAAATAATCGTATTATATTGCATTTACGTCTTTTCAACGTAAAGGAATTTTATGAAAATTAGAAACCAGACATTTTAAGAATATAAATTAGAAACCAGACATTTTTAACATTTTAATTTGCTACCAACAATTGCACAACAAATTTTAAATATATATCCACATTTAATCCTTCCTACCCTCGCGGGGCCTGTTTGCTAGGGCTTTAGTGTACCCATATGCTCTTACACAAAGTCCACAGGGTGAATATCGGGTACACGATAAATTAGCTGCTTCCGTGGAAAACTCTATATCTGATCAAAGACTTGTATAATTCAGTATAGTATCACATTGAACCCACCTTGTGAAACTATGGGAGGAAAGAGAACTCTCATATTTGATCTTGTTCTCAAATTTCAATCCTGACGTAGTAATAGTGTGCAGAATTGTAGATTAGTGTTTCGTTTTATATTACCTCGATTTATTCTGCAATATAATTTATCTTTCTTATAGAATCTATTGTATGCATATTGGATCAAAATATAATCTCCTTGGCCTCTCTAAAACGTCGATAAAAAAGTCATTACTTCTGGCACTTTACAAATAAATAATTAAACTTGCTTATAAAATATATAACACTATGTAACACAATTTTTGTTCCTGGCAAGTAAGTGTTATTTTCTAACTCCTTTTATTGCTAAACAATAGAAAATGCCCATTATTCCTTTTAAACTTTGCTTTTGTGGCTTACAGGTTGAATTTTGGACGAAAAATGGCTAAATTTCAATATTTTTTGCTAGTTTTGGATGTAAAACAAAAGCATATAATAAAATAAATTAAATTTACATAAATAAAATAAAATTTACACAAATTTTATTTTAAACTTTCTGAAACATATTTACAAAGTTAAAAATGGATACTTGTTCCCATTGTGCAGAAGTACAGCTTTTAGGCTTCTGGAGGAGCTGTCAATGAAGTCTCAACTCATCTGGATTGCATGCAATTTCAATTGCATCAAGAGGCCTGATACATCATTACAGTAGCACAACCTGTCTTCATTAGTGAAGAAGCTTGAGAAATGTTGGTGACGTTTTCTTTGGCTTGTCACTTGCACACTTTCATCCACCAAGTCCCACTCCTTGAGCCTTGAAATCAAAAGCTCAGCATTTGACATTGTCATACCAAGATCTCTGATAAGGTCATTGAGGTCTGTTTGGTTTGGGTAGTAAGGATTCCTCTCAACAGCTGCATCTGTGAGATCATAGTCTTGTTCACTGTGCTCTTCATTTTCTGATTTGCTGCTTTCTTCTTCTGACAGTTGACTTCTTTCTGGAGGTGTAGGTACAGGAAGATCAGCACTGTGTGGTACTGGTCAGCACTGTGTGGTACTGGTCAGCACTGTGTGGTACTGGTCAGCACTGTGTGGTACTGGTCAGCACTGTGTGGTACTGGTCAGCACTGTGTGTTACTGGTCAGCACTGTGTGTTACTGGTCAGCACTGTGTGGTACTGGTCAGCACTGTGTGGTACTTGTCAGCACTGTGTGTTACTGGTCAGCACTGTGTGTTACTGGTCAGCACTGTGTGGTACTGGTCAGCACTGTGTGGTACTGGTGCAATAGAAGAGGGAAGGTCTGGATAAGAAACAGCAGGTGCATTTTTCCCAGTTCGGTGTTTGGAAGGATCCACCAGGCAGAAGTAGCAGTTGGTTCAGTGATCAGTGGGTTCACGACATATTCTAGGAACAGCAAACTTTATGGCTCTTTTTCTCCTCTATACCATCCTGTAAAAGAACAAAAGAATTAGTTTCTGTTACATACATATCATTTAAAACATGTTCCTATTCAAGATTTTACCCTTCATATAACTAATGACTTTCTTACCTTCCAATGTTTTCTTACAATGTTCACAAGCAACATGAGGTGCCCAGGTCTTGTCTGGGTCCACAACTGGCATGCCAAAATATGCTTTTGCTTTGTAAGCTTCTCACATTTTTTTAGATGCTGTTACAGAGAACTTCTTTGCTCTTGTCTTAATGAATTGACGACATATGTAGCAGAATGCATCTGGAGAATGATTGCAGCCTCTTGATGCCATTTCACTTCTTCTGATGTGTCTTCTCAGGCAGCCAGAGCTGAACTGAATGCTGGTTTGTGAGCCCTGATTTATATTTGCCAAGCAAAACCCTAGAACATAATAGTTTTACATCAGTCTTTCTTTATAGTGTTCCAGAAGTGTCCTCACCACAAAAGCAAAGTTCTGGGATCAAAATTGCTTTTTTAAATTTTGTTTAGTTATAAAGTATTAGGAAATGATGCTTATTTCCCAGGAACACGACAACTGTTGTGGCAATCTCAATAGGATTTTCAATGCTGATACCGGCAACCCTAAGAACAAGAGAAGGGGATGGACACTACCTGCCACTCAGTTTCCGTACTTTTTTCCAAACTGCACTTACAGAGGAAACCTAAGTGACGGTAGAAACATAATCCCGCCAATTGCTTGGACTTCACGTCGGGCAACTGCCCTCGCACACTTAAAATCAAGGAGTTGCTCTGTGGTCCTACTGTAACGATACTGGTCCCAAGCAGCACGCATTCCTGAGAATGCCTACTCGAGGTTTGAGGGATTGTATGTGAAGCCGCCGTCGAAAAAGAGTTGTAATAACTCATTAAGGGAAGACGAAGGAGAAGGTGCCTCACTAAAAACGGTTTGTATGCAGTGTGTCCAGCACTGGCTGGTGTTCCCTACCGCCTCTGTTTGCTGGAGGCCTTTCTGTCTCCACTGCCAATATCTCCCTTAGTATTTGTATACTTCCTGTTCGATCCTTGTGAGCTTCCCTTCCTGATTACTTAACTGTTGTGTCCTCCTCATGTGGCTGTATAACAACTTTGGGTTAGATTTGACTTTTGATGCTATGTCATTCTCATATTGATGATGGGCCTCTCTCTTTTTAATGCATATTCGTTTCTGGCTCAACTCCTTATTTTCCTGAGTCCTTTGCCTTCTATACTTTTTTCCATGGTAACTTTGGCCATCGCATTGGCTCTGTTGCCCCATGGTACGAACTTTCCCATTGCCTTCCTTCAATTTGTGGTCTAATTTTCCATAATTTAATTAACTGTCTTTTCCTCTAGCTTTCTTTCCCACTGCACCTCATGCATGAATTGCCTCATACCTGCATAGTCCCATTTTTTTAGTTTGGTTTCTCCCTTCCTCCTTGTGCTGCTTCTCTCTCCACTATTAACTCTGCTATGTATTGAGATCTCAGGTCCACGTGATCTCTAGTGCTGAGGGGCCTTTCATGTGTAAAATCCCTTATGTTTGAACTGTTAAAGGTGAATATGAGTTACTCATCATTGTGGTTTTCAACCACAAGGAGACTGACTGGGGAAACCTGGAACCTAATGAGGGAACAGAAACGAGGAGGGCTAAGATGCTGGAGGCAGTGCTGGAAAACTTCAGAGAGAGAGAGAGAGAGAGAGAGAAGAGGATGAACCAGCAAGGCCTTGCTGGTTCATCCTCTTCTCTCTCCTCTCTCTGAAGCTTTCCAGCACTGCCTCCAACATCTTAGCCCTCCACGTTTCTGTTCCCTCATTAGGTTCCAGGTTCCCCAGTCAGTCTCCTTGTGGTTGAAAACCACAATGATGAGTAACTTTGCTCTACCCATGTGGGCCCTTGTGGTCACCTCGGTTAGTGTGTCCACCATCGCTCTGTTGCTCTCATCATACTCTTGACTTTGTCTGCTGTTCAGTGACAGGTTGTTCATTCTCAGTTATCATCACTTTTGGACCCCCGATCTGAAGTGTTTCTACTATGTAGTCATCTGCTTCCCCTCTGTCCATTCCTGCCAACTCCTCAAAACTCCATTGGCTTTTGATGAGCAGTGCGACCCCTCCCTATCTGTTTCCCGTGTATTTCATCAGGATCTGATATCCAATCAGAAAGATCGCATCTGTTACCACCCCATGAACTTTGTCCCCATAAGTGCTATAATATTCAGGAATTGTTCAATAATTAGTTCTTGTCACTCCTCACTCTTATTTTTTATTCCATCTGCATTGATGTACCATACCTTTAGCTTCCTTTCAAGTACTGTATTCTGGGAATGGGGGTGAGGGGGTGCAGGCTGAGGGTGTTGAAGGTAGGGTGGGATATTATGGGAGACTTGTGATAGTGGTAATAGTGCTTGGGGTGGGATACTGTTGATGTGGAATGCGGCTTGTTGCTGTTTATTATCTTTGGTTGGTGTCGGGTGGTAGGGGTTAAGGGGATTCTGTGGACAGTTGTGTTTCTTGATCCCCCTGAGGCTGCGGTTGCCTGTCTTTCGATGCCTGTCTTGTCTCCTCTTCCTACTACTGGCATCTTCTTACTCTGTTTCTGTCACTGTCTGTCTGTCTGTCTGTCTTCTCTCTTCTCTCTCTAAGTTGTTCCCATTCTTTTCATGTTCTGTCACGATCGAGGAACACTCGCTGGTGTTTTGGAAAGTTTTTTAACAATGGTATCTGCTGCAAGATCTTGTTTCTGTCTTGAACGTTAAATTCACTGGGCGTTTTTTTCCTAAAGTACCACCCAAATCTCTCAAAATTTGTCAGCTGGGTCATGTCCTTCTCTTCCATTATTGTAATGATGCTCACAATCACCTTAACATGCCCCTGTCCTCTTTCGTCTTATATCCTCCCATCTGCCTCATGAAGCCCATGAATAATAAAGGACCTCTCCCTCTCCTCTACCAATTTCTTTCCCCTCTATATCTCTTGATCCGATTTAAGCATCTCCTAAGTGTTTATGTGAGTGTGCACTCGTATATATATCAACTTTCCTATCTCTTAATTTTGCTACTACAGTACTAAAAAAGCAGGCGGTGAAGCATTCATTTCGAATTGAGAGAAACGAACCCTTTCAACTTTCTCTTCTCTTATTAATTATATTTTATATATTTTTTATCTTTTTAGAGCTCTTTTAGTACACCTAGATATCTGTCTATGGGAGTATAGACAGTATGGCATAATGTAGTGTTTGTCAACATTAGGGTGGAATTGGGGTGGCCTCTGTTTCATCATCACCTTTCTCTTACCTATATTTTCTTTCAGTTTCTTTCCTTTACATGCCCTCACAAATTTGTGCACCAGCCTTAGAACTTCTCTTGAGAATCTCCCAATAACACCGTGTCATCGGCAATAAGCAACTGGGGCAGCACTCACTTTGTATTAATTCTATGTATTTTAATCCCACACCTCCCCAACACTCGACCATTCAATTCTTTCACAAACCCGTCCATTAATGTATTAAACAACCATGGTGACATTAAGCATCCCTGTCTTAGACCTACTTTTTATTGGAAAAAAATCTCCCTCTCTTCTTCGTATCACTGTCCTCATAAAAACTCTAAAGGTTATGGGATGTTTGTAATGTTTGTTGAAATATGTTATTTTCTTAGAATAGGTTTTTATAAATTTCTTTGAGGATCAGACATTGTGTTTGCAAACCCTGTGTTGGCCACCAAGTTATTGTTTCTTTTAGTTTACGAGGGATTCTGGCCCTAGGCTGGGTTTTGTTTCAATAGTTTTTTAGTAAGGCCAATTTGTTTTGCATTTTGACCACTGTTTAACCCCTGCAAGACACATCACTTCGTAACAGACGCTACCGCCAGTTTCGAATCTCTGAAGGGGTATACCCAGTCCCTTGCACGATTGTGGTATAAGTGAGCGAAACATCCAGAGACCTCCACACACGCTTTTCTGAACAGACGACTTGAAGAACGTCTGTGTTTTACACAGAAACTCCCACAATCTTCAATGCTGAGGACGCACGACCTATCGCAAAGAAGGATGAGAGACAATGATGCAGTATCTTAGACTCAACAGTTTCAACAAGAACATCGGCTTCTACAAAATTTGCAAGTTTGTTGCCTAATCGTCATCTCACATAGCAACAAGTGATAGCTTGGACGGGCTCTGCAGCATGCCTACGGTGGCCCGTGGTCTGGTGGCAAAAGCTCTCGCTTCACACGCTGAGTGTCCAGGTTCGATTCCCGGCGAGGGTGGAAACACTAGATGTGTTTTCTTACACCGGTTGCCCATGCTCACCCATCAGTAAAAATGGGCCCCCGTGGACATTAGTCGACTGGCGTGGGTCGCATCATGGGACAAAATTGACCTACTTTGCCCGAAATGCTCTGTATTATATGCTGCTTTCTATATTGTAATATGTGATTGATGTCAGCTAGGACTGTATACCTTGTACATGTACTTGTAGAAAATAAAGATACTATTACTATTATTATATTACTAGCAACTGCTCCTCTATGACTCATATTTGTCAATCCTTTAGCTTTAACGAACCTCAACTGATTCTTCAAGTAGCTTTGCTTCTTATACATACATTCATCCTCTCTCCCTGGTAGTTCCGTTTGACCTGATAAATCGCTCAGTGTTGGTCACTCTCATTATACTGCATTTGCGTCATTTTCTTCGTTAAAGAATTCTATGTAAATTAGAAACCAGACATTTTAAGCACAATTACTAAATTTGCTACCAACAGGTGCCCCATAAATTATAAATGTATATCTAGATTTAATCCTATCAACCCTAGCGGGGCCTATTTACTACAGGTTTTGTGTACCCATATGCTCTTGCGCTACGTCCACAGGATAAATATCGGGTACACGATAACTAGCTTCTTCTGCGGAAATCTTTAAATCTAATGAGACTTGTGTAATACAGTATGGTGTCCCATTGAACCCACTTTCTGGTACTATAAGGAGAAAGAGACTTGTTCTATTCAATTCTGATCTCATATCTCAATCCTGACGTAGTAATAGCGTGCAAAATTGTATATTAGTGTTTCTTTTCACACTACCTCGATTAAGTCTGTGAAATAATTTATTATCTTTCTTATGGAATCCATTGTATTCTTGTTGGGGCAAAATATAGTCTCCTCGGCCACCTAAACTGTCGATAAAAACACCATTACTTCTGGCACTTTACAAATAAATCATTAATCTTGCTCATCATATTTATGGTCTGTTATGTCATAAGCTTGACGAGCACCGACGCAGATGATCAACACACCACCACACACAGCCAGGTGTTCACTACCATCATCAACACCAAGCAAGGCAGATGTTTATCAAAGTAAACACGTGTTCACCAAATGAGCCAGCTGTTTACCAAGTTAGGCAAGTGTTAACGACGTGAGCCAGAAGCCACCAAGTGAGCCAGAAGCCACCAAGTGAGCCAGAAGCCACCAAGTGAGCCAGAAGCCACCAAGTGAGCCAGAAGCCACCAAGTGAGCCAGAAGCCACCAAGTGAGCCAGAAGCCACCAAGTGAGCCAGAAGCCACCAAGTGAGCCAGAAACCACCAAAGGAGCCAGAAGCCACTAAGTGAGCCAGAAGCCACTAAGTGAGGTAGAAGCCATCAAATGAGCCAGAAGCCACCAAGTGAACCAGAAACCACCAAATGAGCCAGAAGCCACCAAGTGAGGAAAAAGCCATCAAGTGAGCCACAAGCCACCAAGTGAGCCAAAAGCCACCAGGTGAGGCAAGTGTTCTCAAATTGAGTCAAGTGTCCTACTAATGAGCCATATATCTAACAAGTGAGCAAAGTGTCTGCCAAATACAGCAGGTATCCATAAAATAAATAAGCAGTCCACCAAGTGTAGCAATAATCGAGCCTCGTGTTCACCAAAAGAGTTAGGTCACCTCCAACATTAACACTACTACAGTCTGAAACTTGTACAACAATAGTTTGCAGTCTCTAGCATGAGCTCGGGGGGTTCTGCATTGGTGCGCTTGCTGCGGGTGTGGGCGTGGGTGGTCAGGCTCCTGGGAGGATTTCCCTTCTGCTGGGACCACCACACAACCATATCCTGAGGACTCAGGCCACCACCACCAGCACCTTCAACAAAACTCCCACAATGCTCGACACTTCCAAGATTCCTCACATGATACCAGAGCTGCTCCTGTGCGCCATAATCACCATATTCATAATCAAACAAGACACAATATCATACAATATCATTGCTCAGAGTGTGGCACCTTATTTCCGGGTCTACGTCGTACCACGGCTCTCACACTATGGTCATACTGCATGGCCATCACTTTCATGCAAATTTTGACCATTAATGTTCTTTCTCGTGCTTTATCATATGAAGAGAATTTATTAATCAGTTTTTCTGACACCGCGTCTACCATGTATGCTATACATAAGGTGGTAGAAATTTTGACAAGCACAATCTTGTGTGTCCACCTGGTGATGAAGGGAGGTGCTCTTGCTTCACTCCTTGCTCACCTCAACCAGGTTACTCCTCTCCACCTCACAAGGCGATGGATCGTAAGAGAAGATAAACCTTTCATTATGATGTTTTTGATCATAATTATCTTTTCAATTTTATATATAAGATACATTTATTTAGTAATAGCTAATACTCCTAATTCTCCAAGAGTTTTTTCATGATTATTTCTCAAATCACTTCTAATAATTTCATTATGTTACTCATACCTGCTCACACCATTGGATTTTATCTCTTGGTTCGTCTACTGTTAACTTTGCTTGAGGATCTGCAGCATAGTCTCGAGACTGTATATAAGTCTCCTCAAAGTGAACAACAACAAGATATTCCTGGTGCGAACGTAAATCATAATGGTGCGTTTAAGGAAGAAAATATTGAGGGAAATTACAAAGCAGCAGCTCGGGCGGCGTGTTGGCATTTGTTGCAGCTCCGTCAGTGTCAGATACTCCTCAATAACTACTTCTCAACACCCATCTTGACCCTGACCTCGCGCAGCATCGCCTGCATGATTACGTACTTCTACGTTGGCGCCTTAACGCACATAATTACTTTCGAGAGCGCAGTGTATGTCACGTACGATCTGTTTCAAATCACAGTCTTCTCCTCGACACCAGACCTCATTACTACTCAGGTTAGAAATATTATATTAGTGACCTTCTTGTGAGATATCTCCAGGGCAAAACTTCATCCCTATAGTCAATATGCACTGATAGTCTTACACTGCACCAGATCTATATCTCTTTGTTTTACAATTTCGTTGTTGCATTATATATTCGGACTAAAGTAATGTTCTCTTAAAGATTTAAGATAGTTCTCCCACATCTTTGCAACACGCTTATTTTATGTAAATCTAATTCGTTTCCCTCTTTATCATTCATACATTCAGTATTAATAATTTATTTACTTTTTTCTTTGCCACTTATTTGAGAGTTATTTTATTTTTTATAATTTATTAAAGTGATGTCCCTCATTCCCCACTTAAAACCGACCAGACATTTGTTGTCCCTCACACATCAACTTCTCAGTCAAACCTCCATTAACCTCACCAGACACTTCACAACACTTCCTTCTTAATCATTTCTTCACGATACAAGTCTCAGCTATGGTGTTATACGTATAATGAATTAATTAGTTGTGAAGAATAAATAATAAAAAACTAAGAGTCCTTTCACGGGAGCTAAAGTGAAATGAGTTAAAAAAATGTTTAATAGAGATTCGAATGAAAGCCCTGAATGTGTTTAGGTACATTAGATTTAGACATTGCCGCCGAAGCGGCTAGTTTAATGTACACCGCCATATCCATCCTGTGGACGGTAGCGCAAGAGCATTTGGATACACAAAAGGCTAAGAACTATGCCCAAAAAGGTTTACAGGAGTACAAGTGGATTTATATCTACATTTCACTCACCTGTTGCTAGCAAATTTAGAAAATATGCTTAATATGACAACATCATGCATGGTAATGGGACCAATCCTATTATCTGCCTCAGTGCTGAAGGCAATGAAGAAGGCAAGCATAGAAGTGAGGATTTTGTTAGAATGTATTAGGTAGCAATAGACATTATTAGGAAGAAGGGTGGGAACCCTGTGATATGTGGCATTTTGCCCAGGAGAGGAGTTGGAAATGAATGGTTGTCCAGGGCAATTGGTGTCAATTGCTGGCTGGACAAACACTGTAAGGAAAATTCATTAACATTCATAGACAACTGGGACTCTTCTATGGCAGAAATGACATATATGCCAGGGATGGGGTTCACTTATCTAGGTCTGGGGTGGGAGCACTGGCCAATGCAGTGGAGGGAGCTGTTAGGTATGGGTTTTTGTGGAAAATCAATGAATTCTCAGTGTAGCGATAGTGTGAGGTTTAGGGAAACCAGTAATAGACAGAATGAGGTAGAATTATTGGTGAATATTGGGAACCCAGTGGCACTAGGTGACAAGGTCAGTAACAGGTATAATGGAGGAACAGAAATCAGCAGGAAGAGGGAAAAGAAGGGAGGTTTTCTAAACATATATTACACAAATACTCGTAGTGCAAGAAATAAAATGGACGAATTGAGATTAGTTGCAAGTGCAGGTAACATTGATGTTTTTGCCATAACTGAGATATGGTTTAATATGAAAAATCAGGACATGCCTGCTGAATGTCATATTCAGGTTTTTAAATTGTTCCAAGTAGACAGAAGTATCGAGAAGGGGGGTGGGTGGCACTCTATGTCCGTGATCGTTTAAATTGTTGCATAAAAACGTGTATAATGTCTGAAATAACACATACAGAGTCTGTCTGGATAGAATTTTCAGAGGGGTGTGAAAAATTGATTTTAGCCATGATATACCGTCCTCCAAACTTAAATAGGGAACAAGGGAGACTACTCTGGGAGGAAATTGTTAAGGCCACAAGGCACGATAACATAGTAATTCTAGGGGACTTTAACTTTAGTCAGATTGAATGGAATTTCTTGACTGGGAATTTAGAATCTAACGACTTTTTAGAAGTAGTTCAGGATTGCTTTTTGAAGCAGTTTGTGACAGAACCTACAAGGGGAAATAACCTGCTTGATTTGGTTCTGACAAACAAGGTAACCCTTGTTAATAATTTAGAAATTACAGAAGAACTCGGCACAAGCGACCTCAAATCAATTACCTTTAGCATTGAATGGAAGTATGATAGTACGGATAATTCAGTAACGGTCCCAGATTTTCGCTTAGCAGATTACAATGGGCTTAGAGAACACTTATCATCTGTGGACTGGGGTAACGAAGAGAGCTATCAATATGACAGTTTTCTGAACACTATACAGTCTGCCCAAAGAACATTTATCCCGTATAAAGAAATTAGATCAAGTAGAAATGACCCAAAATGGATGAATAATAGGCTCAAATATCTTTTAGGGCAGAAGAAAGAAATTTATAGGCACATAAAAAGAGGTGAGGGTCATCTTATAAATCAGTATACTGACTTTAAGAGGGACGTTAAAAAGAGGATAAGAAAAGCTAAATGGGACTATGAAATTAAAGTTGCTAGGGATTTGAAAACTAACCCAAAAGGTTTTCTCCAGATTTATAGAACAAAAGTTAGAATAAGATTGGTCCCCTTAAAAATAACTCTGGGCATCTTACTGACAAGGTTAGGTTAGGTAAGGTTCATCAGGAAACAGGACAAGTGTTTCCTGACTCGGGTCTTAGTCAGATGATGACCCGCCGTTGGAGCTTTTGGTCCACCCCTTTAAAAATTATGGTTATATTTATAACCATTTATTCGGAGAATAAGATGTGCTCGATTTTTAATAATTATTTTCTCTCGGTTTTCACACAGGAAGACACTAACAATATCCCAGTAATTAATTTTTATAATGGGCCTGAAGAAGATAAATTATGTAATATCACAATCACTAGCGAAATGGTTATGAAACAAGTAGACCGACTGAAACAAAATAAATCTCCGGGTCCTGATGAACTTTTTTCAAGGGTTCTTAAGGAATGCAAAATGGAACTCTGTGAACCATTAACTAATATTTTTAAATTATCTCTTCAAACAGGTGTAGTGTCTGATATGTGGAAGATGGCTAATGCAATTCCTATTTTCAAAGCAGGGGACAAGTCACTACCATCAAATTACCGCCCAATAAGCCTGACCTCAATTGTAGGCAATTCTAGCTGATATTATAAGAAGCCATCTAGATAACCATAATTTGATTAATGATACTCAGCAAGGATTCACGAGGGGCCATTCCTGTCTAACTAATTTATTAACCTGTATATAGCTCAGTGGCGACCTGTATATAGCTCAGTGGTGACCTGTATATAGCTCAGTGGTGACCTGTATATAGCTCAGTGACTGAATAGCCAGTGAGACTGTTTGAGCTCATGGTGACTGTAGCAATAGCTCAGATTGACGCTGTATAGAGCTAAGTAGGAATTGACCTGGTAGTCATAGCTCAGAGGATACCTGTTGACGTAGGCCGGTACAGATGGTACCTGTTGATAGCTCAGTGAGTGAACCTGGAAGTAGCACAGATGGAACGAAGAAAGAGACTGCTGTGGAAACTTCGAACTCCTTTTATGTGCTACCAGACGAATGTGAGTCGACAACTGGGAACATCACAACGAACGACGCCAAGGAAGGTAAAAACATTGTTGTTGTTGGGAATAGTCAGGTTAGGTATATGAATAGGGCCTTCTGCTTGAAGGATAGGAGTAGGAGACAGAGTGTTTTTTTTTTTTGAACTGAGATGGAGGACATTCATAGCCGGCTTGACAACATCATGAATGGTAATGAGATCACTCCTATGATCTGTCTCAGTGCTGGAGGCAATGATGTAGACAAGTGTAGAAGTGAGGATTTAGTTAGAAGGTATAAGGCAGCAATAGACATTATTAGGAAGAAGGGAGGGAGCCCTGTTATATGTGGCATTTTGCCAAGAAGGGGTGTTGGAAATGAATGGCTGTGGAAACTTCGAACTCCTTTTATGTGCTACCAGACGATTGTGAGTCGACAACTGGGAACATCACGACGAACGATGCCAAGGAAGGTAAAAACATTGTTGTTGTTGGGAATAGTCAGGTTAGGTATATGGATAGGGCCTTCTGCTTGAAGGATAGGAGTAGGAGACAGAGTGGTTTTTTTCCTGGAGCTGAGATGGAGGACATTCTTAGCCGGCTTTACAACATCATGAATGGTAATGGGATCACTCCTATGATCTGTCTCAGTGCTGGAGGCAATGATGTAGACAAGTGTAGAAGTGAGGATTTAGTTAGAAGGTATAAGGCAGCAATAGACATTATTAGGAAGAAGGGAGGGAGCCCTGTTATATGTGTCATTTTGCCAAGAAGGGGTGTTGGAAATGAATGGCTGTCCAAAGCGATTGGTATAAATTGCTGGCTGGACAAACACTGTAAGGATAATGCAGTACCATTCATTGACAACTGGGAACACTTCTATGGCCGAAATGACATGTATGCCAGGGATGGGGTTCACTTATCCAGGGCAGGTGTGGGTTTTCTCGCTAGCTTAGTCGAGGATGTTGTTAGGGCTTTAAACTAGGATTAGTTAGAGGTATGGGTTTAGGAATGGAAAATAATGAGTGTCAAAATATTGATTCAGGCTTTGATATCATAAATCTTAACAATAACAGTAATCGAGTAACACAGGGTAATGATAGTAACAGAAATTGTGTAAAACAAAAGCTGAATATGAAAAAGGTTCACAAGAAAATACATACTAATGGATTTTATACTAACTGTCGAAGTGCCAGAAATAAAATTAACGAATTACATTTGGTAGCATGTGCTGGGAACTTTGATGTCATTGCAATAACTGAAACATGGTATAATGTAAAGAGTCGGGATATGATTGCTGAGTGTCATATTCAAGAGTTTAAGTTGTTCCATGAAAATAGATATAACGGGAAAGGGGGTGGAGTTGCATTATATGTACGAGAAAATATAAATTGCTGCATAAAAACAGGCATAAAAATAGATGGATCATTAACAGAATCTGTTTGGGTAGAGTTTCTAGAAGGTCAAGAAAAACTAATTATAGGTGTAATATACCGGCCTCCAGGCTTGGATCACGATAGAGGGAGACTTCTTTGGGACGAAATCACAATAACGTAGTGATAGTAGGGAATTTTAGCTTTAATCAAATAGATTTGACCTGTAATCTGGAGTCTAGTGACTTTATGGACGTAGTTCAGGACTGTTTTCTGAATCAGTGTGTAACTGAACCTACCGGAGGTAATGATTTGCTCGACCTGGTCTTGTCAAATAAAGAAACACTTGTAAATAATCTGGAGATCACTGAAGAGCTTGGCGCTAGTTATCACAAATACATTACTTTTAATATTACCCGGGAGTACGAAAATAGGGATAATACGGTAAAAGTCCCCGATTTTCGCTGCCGATTATATTGGACTTAGGGAAAACCTATCTAATCTCAATTGGGGTAATCTAACTAACGATTACGAAGGGATCTGCGTTTATGATTTTTTTTCTTAATAATGTACAACGTGCACAGAGTATATATATTCCCCAGAGAGAAATTAGGTCAAATAATAACGATCCCAAATGGGTTAACAGGAGGCTAAAACGTCTATTAGGGGAGAAAAGAGGAATTTATAGGCGCATCAAAAGAGAGGTTAACCTTATTTCTAAATTATTAACAAGGGTTTCCTTGTTTGCCAGAACCAAGTCAAGCAGGTTATTTCCCCTTGTAGGTTCTGTCACAAACTGCTTCAAAAAACAATCCTGAATTACTTCTAAGAAGTCATTAGATTCTAAATTTCCAGTCAAGAAATTCCAGTCAATCTGACTAACGTTGAAGTCTCCTATAATTACTACGTTGTCGTGCATTGTGGCCTTAACAATTTCCTCCCATAGTAGTCTGCCTTGGTCCCTATCGAAGTTTGGAGGACGGTATATCACACCTCTAAAATCAATTTTTCATGCCCCTCTGAAAATTCTATCCAGACAGACTCTGTATGTGTTATTTCAGACTTTATTCCCGTTTTTATGCAACAGTTCAAGCGATCTCGGACATACAGTGCCACCCCACCCCCCTTCGCGAAACTTCTGTCTACTTGGAACAATTTAAAACCCAGTATATGACATTCAGCAGGCATGTCCCGATTTTTCGTGCTGAACCACGTCTCAGTTATGGCAAATACATCAATGTTACCTGCACTAGCAACTAATCTCAACTCGTCCATCTTATTCCCAGCACTACGACTATTTTCATAATACACTTTTAAAAACCCTCCATTCTCTTTACCCTTCCTGCTCCTTTCTGTTTTTCCACTATACCTATTACTGTCCTTGTTAATGTTAAGATTTATGGTAACAATGCCTAAATCCAAATTTCGACACTCAGTATTTTCCATTTCTAAACCCATACCTCTAACTAATCCTAGTTTAAAGTCCTAACAACATCCTCAACTGAGCTAGCACGAAAACCCACACCTGCCCTTGATAAGTGAACCCCATCCTTGGCATACATGTCATTTCGGCCATAGAAGTGGTCCCAGTTGTCAATGAATTGTACTGCATTATCCTTACAGTGTTTGTCCAGCCAGCAATTTATACCAATTGCTCTGGACAACCATTCATTTCCAACACCCCTTCTTGGCAAAATGCCACATATAACAGGGCGTCCCCCTCCTTCTTCCTAATTATGTGTATTGCTGTCCTGTACCTTCTAACTAAATCCTCACTTCTACGCTTGCCTACATCATTGCCTCCAGCACTGAGCCAGATAATAGGATTGATCCCATTACCGTTCATGATGTTGTCAAGCCGGCTAACAATATCCTCCATCCCAGCCCCAGGAAAGCAAACCCTCTGTCTCCTACTCCTATCCTTTAAGCAGAAGGCCCTATCCATATACCTAACCTGGCTATCCCCAACAACAACAATGTTTGTACCTTCCTTGGTGTCGTTCGTCGTGATGTTCCCAGTAGTCGACTCACATTCCTCGGGTAGCACGGAGAAGGCGTTCGATGTTTCCACAACAGTTTCCACAGCTGTCTCTTTCTTCTTCATCGTTTCTACCTCTCCATTCGTTTTCTTGATCTTCAACTTCGTTCCATGATGTCCTGTCACTGCCCAGGTTCCATTCTTGACCTTAGGATTCACAACAGGAGGACTACTACGAATCCTCTTGTTTTCTTCCGTCAATCGCCGAATCTCAAGCTTCGCTGCCCTCAATGCCTCCTTAAGCTGCTGGTAAAGTTGCTCAATGGACGGCATCTTGGTTCACTTCACAGAGCAAAAGTGGTTCAGTCCACAGAGAACCCTGGACACGTCCTCACTGAGCTAAGTACAGATCACCTCTGAGCGATGTAGTCAGTCCATCAATCTTGTAGTAAGATTGTAAAGAGAGTAGTAAGGGTATCTTTCTGACAAAGAGAATGAAATGTGCTCTATTTTTAATAATTATTTTCTCTCGGTTTTCACTCAGGAAGACACTAATAATATCCCAATAATTAGGTTTTTTAGTGGGCCTGAAGAAGATAAATTATGTAGTATCACAGTCACTAGCGAAATGGTTATCAATCAGATATACCGTTTGAAGCAAAATAAATCGCCCGGTCCTGATGAGCTTTTTTCAAGGGTTCTCAAGGAATGCAAATTGGAACTCTGTGAACCTTTATCTAATATTTTTAATTTATCTCTTCAAACAGGTGTAGTGTGTGATATGTGGAAGATGACTAATGTAATTCATATTTTTAAAGCAGGGGACAAGTCGTTACCATCAATTTACCGCCCAATAAGCCTCACCTCAATTGTAGGCAAATTACTAGAGTCAATTATAGCTGATAATGTAAGAAGCCATCTCGATAGGCATTATTTGATTAATTGGCATAGGCATAATTTTATTTATTAACTTTCTTCAGTAAGGCTTTTGAGGCCGTTGATCATGATAAAGAATTCGATATTGTTTATTTGGATTTTAGTAAGGATTTTTGATAGAGTACCACACCAGAAATGATATCATGAAAGGTAATGGGAGCAATCCAATTATCTGCCTCAGTGTGGGAGGCAACAACGTTGGCAGACGTTGGAGTGAAGACCTGATTAGTAAGTACAGAACAGCAATAGAGATAATTAGGAAGAAGGGTTGGAACCCTGTGATATGTGGCATTTTGCCCAGGAGAGGAGTTGGAAATGAATGGTTGTCTAGGGCAATTGGTGTCAATTGCTGGCTGGACAAACACTGTAAGGAAAATTCAGTAACATTCATAGACAACTGGGACAGAAATGACATGTATGCCAGGGATGGGGTTCACTTATCAAGGTCTGGGGTGGGAGCAACAGATAGTGGTATGGGTTTTTGTGGAAAATCAATGAATTCTCAGTGTAGCAATAGTGTGAGTTTTAGGGAAACTAGTAATAGACAGAATGAGGTGGAGTTATTGGTGAATATTGGAAACCCTGTTACTGACAGGGTCAGTAACAGGTATAATGGAGGAACAGAAATCAGCAGGAAGAGAAAAGAGAAGGGAGGTTTTCTAAACATATTTTATAGTAATACTCGTAGTGCGAGAAATAAAATGGACGAATTGAGATTAGTTGCAAGTGCAGGTAACATTGATGTTTTTTCCATAACTGAGATATGGTTTAATATGAAATATTCAGGTTTTTAAAATGTTCCAAGTAGACAGAAGTATCGAGAAGGGGGACTGGCACTCTATGTCCGAGATTGTTTAAATTGTTGCATAAAAATAGGTATAAAGTCTGAAATAACACATACAGAGTCTGACTGGATAGAATTTTCAGAGGGTGTGAAAAATTGATTTTAGGCGTGATATACCGTCCCCCAAACTTAGATAGGGAACAAGGGAGACTACTTTGGGAGGAAATTGTTAAGGCCACAAGGTACGATAACGTAGTAATTCTAGGGGACTTTAACTTTAGTCAGATTGATTGGAATTTTTTGACTGGGAATTTAGAATCTAACGACTTTTTAGAAGTAGTTCAGGATTGCTTTTCTCACTTGGTAAGAAAAATATATATTTATTTATATTATGAAATAAAACTCTGCTTATATATTTTTTCTTCATAATTTCTCAAACAAAATACTAATGAATGTATCATGCAGAAATGTTATGATTTTTTCCCTTAACTCTTGTGACAATTAACATGTTTCATTCTTAAAAATTATAAAATGAGCTTATATTATTAGTTAAACCCAACCCATCATATTTTGTAATCATCTTATATCCTCCTTTCTCACCAATATGTGAACAGTAGTTTGCAGTTTACCACTGGGCCAACTAGGACTGTAGGAACTGACAGATTATTGTAATAATATTGGGTGTCGTATTTTCCTCTGCTTCTTGATGGTATTTAGGTACCATTGACAAATCATTTTGTAGACTCTAATATTTCCTTCACAGCTGCAGAGACTGCGGTTTTCGGTGTCCAAGTTGAGACTGTCAACATCACAACCCGTCCTTGAGAAACAGGTGTGTACAGGTGTTATAAATTAATGTGGGTTTAGGGTAAGGAAAGCAGGGGAGGGATTGTCTGAGAGGTTGCTGTCAGGGCGGTATTTGTGCTAGGGACTGTGTTTGTGAAGCGTGGCTCATTTATGGTTATTGTTGTTGGTTGGGAAGCGGGCTAGGTGATGATGGCATTCAGTGGGTGGTTGTGCCTGGTGGCGCTCCAAAGACTGAGCTTCCAAGCCTGTCAATGCATTACCTGTCTCTCCTTCCTACCTCTGGAGTCTTTGTACCCCTCTCTCTCACTTGCTTCCGTTCCTTGTTCTTCGCAGTTGGGGAACACTCGGCGATACTTTTCTGAGTCCTTTAATTGTGGTTTTTGTTGTATGATTCTGCTTCGTACATTTCTCTCGTGTGGGTCGATTTTACTGAGTGACTTTTTCTTCTCGAGTATCTCCCAAGTCTTTGAAAATTTGTCACTTGCACATTTTCTGTTCGTCATTTATTGTGATGATCTATTTAATCTTTGTTTCTTCCATCTGTTATCTTTCATTCAACCTCCTGAAGCCCATGAATAATTAGTGACATCTCCTTCTCCACTTCCCACTTAATTTCGTTCCATAACTCTGTATCCGATTTGATCAACTTCTTTGCTGTTCCTCTTATCATATTCTGCACCTCCCTCTTTTGTTTCATTATGCACTTGAACCCTACTACTCATTCTCCTTCTTGAACCACTCTTCCTTGGCTCCTTTGCCTTTTATTTCTGCATTCTGGGATTCCATTTCTGCAGCCCTCTGGCTTTCTGGTTAGGATACACTTGCTACTTTGGTTTTGCTCTTCTGTGTGCGTGTGTATGTGCGTGTGTGTGTACTCACCTAATTGTACTCACCTAATTCTGGTTGCAGGGGTCGAGACTTAGCTCCTGGACCCTCCTCTTCACTGACCGCTACTAGGTCCTCTTTCTCCCTGCTCCATGAGTTTTATCATACCTCGTCTTAAAGTTATGTATGGTTCCTGCCTCCACTTCATCACTTGCTAGACTATTCTACTTCCTGACAACTCTATGACTGAAGAAATACTTCCTAACATACCTTTGACTCGTCTGAGTCTTCAACTTCCAATTGTGACCCCTTGTTTCTGTGTCTCCTCTCTTGAACATCCTGTCTCTGTCCACCTTATCTATTCCACGCAGTATTTTGTATGTCGTTATCATGTCTCCCCTAACCCTCCTGTCCTCCAGTGTTGTCAGGCCGATTTCCCTTAACCTTTTTTCATAGAACATTCCCCTTAGCTCCGGAACTAACCTTGTTGCAAACCTTTGCACTTTCTCTAATTTCTTGACGTGTTTGACCAGGTGTGGGTTCCAAGCTGGTGCTGCATACTCCAATATGGGCCTGACGTACAGTGTACAGTGCCTTGAACGATTCCTTACTGAGGTATCGGAACGCTATTCTCAGGTTTGCCAGGCGCCCATATGTGCTCCAGTTATCTGGTTGATGTGTGCTTCCGGAGACGTGCTCCTTGTTATACTCACCCCAAGATCTTTCTCCTTGAGTGAGGTTTACAGTCTTTGTCCACCTAGCCTATACTCTGTCTGCAGTATTCTTTGCCCTTCCCCGATCTTCATAACTTTGCATTTAGCAGGGTTAAACTTGAGAAGCCAGTTGCTGGACCATGTGTCCAGCCTGTCCAAGTCTCTTTGTAGTCCTGCCTGATCCTCATCTGATTTAATTCTTCTCATTAACTTCACATCATCTGCGAACAGGGACACTTCTGAGTCTATCCCTTCCATCATGTCATTCACGTATACCAAAAATAGCACTGGTCCTAGGACTGACCCTTGTGGGACCCCGCTTGTCACAGGCGCCCACTGTGATACCTCATCACGTACCATGACTCGTTGTTGCCTCCCTGTCAGGTATTCTCTGATCCAATGCAGTGCCCTTCCTGTTACACGTGCCTGATCCTCTAGCTTCTGCACTAATCTCTTGTGAGGAACTGTATCGAACGCCTTCTTGCAATCCAAGAAAATGCAGTCAAACCCACCCTCTCTCTCGTGTCTTACTTCCGTTACCTTGTCATAAAACTCCAAAGGTTTGTGACACAGGATTTGCCTTCCCTGAATCCGTGCTGGTTGTCATTTATAATCTTGTTCCGTTCCAGGTGCTCTACCACTCTCCTCCTGATAATCTTCTCCATGACTTTCCATACTAGTGTGTGTGTGTGTGTGTGTGTGTATGTGTGTGTACTCACCTAATTGTGGTTGCAGGGGTCGAGACTCAGCTCCTGGCCCCGACTCTTCGCTGTCCGCTACTGGGTCTCTGCTCTCCCTGCTCCCTGAGGTTTATCATACCTTGTCTTAAAACTATGTATGGTTCCCGCCTCCACTATATCGTTCGTTAGACTATTCCACTTCCTAACTACTCTACGGCTTAAGAAATGCTTCCTAACATCCCTTTCACTCATCTGAGTCTTCAGCTTCCAGTTGTGCCCCCTTGTTTCTGTGTTCCCTCTCTGGAACATACTGTCACTATCTACCTTGTCGATTCCCCGCAGTATTTTGTATGTCGTTATCATGTCTTCTCTAACCCTTCTGTCCTCCAGTGTTGTTAGTCCTATTTCCCTCAACCTTTCTTCATAGGGCAGTCCCCTGAGTTGTAGAACTAGCCTTGTCGCAAACCTTTGCACTTTCTCTAGTTTCTTGACGTGCTTGACCAGGTGTGGGTTCCAGACTGGTGCTGCATACTCTAGTATGGGCCTGGCGTACACGGTGTACAGTGTCTTGAACGATTCCTTGTTAAGGTAACGGAACGCTAATCTTAGGTTTGCCAGTCGCCCATATGCTGCCGCAGTTATCTGGTTGATGTGTGTTTCCGGAGACGTGCTTGGCGTTATACTCACCCCAAGATCTTTCTCCTTTGACGAGGTTTGTAGCCTTTGTCCACCTAGCCTGTACTCTGTCAGCGGTCTTCTTTGCCCTTCTCCGATCTTCATGACTTTGCATTTGGTGGGGTTAAATTCGAGAAGCCAGTTGCTAGACCAGATGTCAAGCTTGTCCAGGTCTCTTTGAAGTCCTGCTTGGTCTTCATCCGATGTGATTCTCCTCATTAATTTCACATCATCTGCGAACAGAGACACTTCTGAGTCTATCCCGTCCGTCATGTCATTCACATATACCAAGAATAGCACTGGTCCTAGGACTGACCCCTGCGGTACCCCGCTCGTCACAGGCGCCCACTGTGATACCTCATCACGCACCATGACCCGTTGTTGCCTCCCTGTGAGGTATTCCCTGATCCATTCCAGTGCCCTTCCTGTTATACACGCTTGGTCTTCCAACTTCTTTACTAATCTCATATGAGGAACTGTGTCGAAGGCCTTCCTGCAGTCCAGGAAAATGCAGTCAACCCACCCTTTCGCTCTTGCCTTATCTCTGTTACTTTATCATAGAACTCCAGGAGGTTTGTTACACAGGATTTGCCTTCCCTGAATTCGTGCTGTCTGGCTTTGATTATCCTGCTCTGCTCCAGATGCTCCACCATTCTTTTTCTGATGATTTTCTCCAAGACTTTGACCACTATACACGTAAGTGACACCGGTCTATAGTTTAGTGCCTCTTTTCTGTCTCCTTTTTTAAAGATGGGGACTACGTTGGCCTTTTTCCATACCTCAGGTAGCTGCCCAGTTTCAAAAGATGTGTTGAATATTATGGTAAGTGGCACACTCAGAACCTCAGCTCCTTCCCGAAGGACCCACGGGGAGATATTGTCCGGACCCATCGCCTTTGAGGTATCAAGGTCACTGAGTAACTTCTTTACCTCCCCCTCATTTGTGTGTATGCCCTCCAGCACTTGATACATCCCTTGTTGGTGACGCACCCCGTCCTGTCTACCCAGCTGCCTTCCTGCCTCCACTGTGAATACTTCCCTAAACCTCTAGTTGAGCTCCTCACATACCTCTTGATCATTACTTGTGAGTTCCCCATCTTCTCTCCTCAACCTTATCACCTGGTCCTTGACTGTTGTCTTCCTTCTGATGTGACTGTACATCAGTTTCGGGTCAGACTTGACTTTCGATGCTATGCCATTTTTGTACTGTTTCTGGGCCCCCCTCCGTACCTGTGCATACTCGTTTCTAGCTCTTTGACTAATCTCTTTGTTTACTTCGGTTCTTTGCCTTCTGTACCTTTTCCATTCGCTGACACTCTGAGTCTTTGCCTCCCTGCACCTTTGGGTAAACCAGGGGCTCTTTCTGGCCTTCCCATTTAATCTTTTTTCCTTTGCGTATAAACCGTTCTTCTGCCTCCTTGCACTTTGTCACTACGTATGTGTGTGTGTGTGTGTGTTGTGTGTGTGTGTGTGTGTGTGTGTGTGTGTGTGTGTTGTGTGTGTGTGTGTGTGTGTGTGTGTGTGTGTGTGTGTGTGTGCATGTACTCACCTAGTTGTACTCACCTAGTTTTGGTTGCAGGGGTCGAGGCATAGCTCCTGGACCCGCCTCTTCACTGGCCGCTACTGAGGTATCGGAACGCTATTCTTAGGTTTGCCAGCCGCCCGTATGCTGCAGCAGTTATCTGATTGATGTGTGCCTCAGGAGATGTGCTCGGTATTATACTCACCCCAAGATCTTTTTCCTTGAGTGAGGTTTGCAGTCTTTGGCCACCTAGATTATACTCTGTCTGCGGTCTTCTTTGCATGTGTGTGTGTGTGTGTGGTGTGTGTGTGTAGTCACATAATTGTGGTTGCAGGGGTCGAGACTCAGCTCCTGGCCCCGCCTCTTCACTGATCGCTACTGGGTCCTCTCTCTCCTTGCTCCATGAGCTTTATCATACCTCGTCTTAAAGCTATGTATGGTTCCTGCCTACACTACATCACTTGCTAGACTATTCCACTTCCTGACAACTCTATGACTGAAGAAATACTTCCCAACATTCTTTGACTCATCTGAGTCTTCAACTTCCAATTGTGACCCCTTGTTTCTGTGTCCCCTCTCTGGAACATCTTGTCTCTGTCCACCTAGTCTATTCCACGCAGTATTTTGTATGTCGTTATCATGTCTCCCCTAACCCTTCTTTCCTCCACTAACCTTGTCGCAAACCTTTGCGTGTGTGTGTGTACTCACCTAGTTGTGCTCACCTAGTTGTGGTTGCAGGGGTCGAGTCACAGCTCCTGGCCCCGCCTCTCCACTGGCCGCTACTGGGTCACTCTCCCTTCGCCATGAGCCTTATCATACCTCTTCTTAAGCTATGAATGGATCCTGCCTCCACTACATCACTTCCCAAGCTTTTCCACTTCCTGAACCACACTGTTACTGAAGAAATACTTCCTAACATCCCTGTGATTCATTTGAGTCTTCAACTTCCAACTTTGCCCCCGTGTTGCTGTGTCCCATCTCTGGAACATTCTGTCTCTGTCCACCTTGTCAATTCCTCTCAGTATTTTATATGTCGTTATCATGTCTGCCCTGTCCTCTAGTGTCGTCAGGTCGATGTCCCTTAATTAACCTCTCCTCGTCGGACATAACCCTTAGCTCCGGGACTAGTCTGTGTGTGTGTGTGCGTGCATGCGCGTTAATTCACCTATATTTGGTTGCAGGGATCGAATCACAGCTCTTGTATGTGTGTGTACTCACATATATGGCACCAGAAGTCTAGTCATAGCTCCTGGTCCCGTCTCTTCACTAGTCGCTACTTGGTTCACTCTCTCCCTGCTGTAAGAGCCTTACTGTCCCTCTTCTTAATGATATGTATGGATCCTGCCTCCATTACTTCACTCTACACACTGTTTCACTTCCTGTCAACTCTTAGGCTAAAGAAATACTTCTTAGCATCCCTATATCTCATCTGAGATTTTAGCTTCCAGTTGTGTCCCTTGTTCCTGTGTCCCATTACTGAAATATGTCCCTGTCCACCTTATGAATTCCTCTCATGCAAGTATGTACAATGTATATAAAGTATGTACAAAGAAAGTTTGCAAGCAAGACACAGTGAGAACTGTGAGTGACCAAACTTGAGACAAGTCTGCTAGTGTCGCTCCACGAGTCTCCGACATCGCTTCACAACTTTGGCGAGCTTCCTTGTGATTAGCTGGGTTAAACCAGGCGGTTTTAGTATAACTGTGAATCCCCGACTGCTATACCTTTAAGTTGTTGGTTCTCTAGTCGGGAAGGCATGCCTGTATGGGCATGTGACATACGTCAAATAAATGTAACGTACTCTTTGCATGCTACATCCTCCCTATCCCTCATGTCCTTTAGTATCGTCAGGTTGAATTCCCTTAACCTCTCTTTGCAATTTGTCTAATTTCTTCACATTTTTGACCAGTTGTGGGTTCCATATTGGTGCTGCATACTCCCTTAGCTCTGGGACTATTCGTGTTGCTTGACCAGGAGTGGATTCCAAACTGGTGCAGAATACTCCAATATGGGACTGACGTACATGGTGTACAGAATCTTGAACGATTCCTTACTGAGGTATCGGAACGCTATTCTTAGGTTTACCAGGCGCCCATATGCTGAAGCATTTATCTGGTTGATGTGTGCCTCAGGAGAGGTGCTCGGTATTTTACTCACCCCAAGATCTTTTTCTTTGAGTGAGGTTTGCAGTCTTGGGGCACCTAGACTATACTCTGTCTGCGGTCTTCTTTACCCTTCCCCGATCTTCATGACTTTGCATTTAGCGGGGTTAAATTCGAGTAACCAGTTGCTGGACCATGTGTCCAGCCTGTCCAGGTCTCTTTGTAGTCCTGCCTGATCCTCATCTGATTTAATTCTCCTCATTAACATCACTTCTTGCTGTCCAAGAAAATGCAATCTATCCACCCCTCTCTCTCGTGTCTTCCGTTACCTTGTCATAAAACTCCAGTAGGTTTGTGACACAGGATTTTCCTTCCCAGAAACCGTGCTGGTTGTCGTCTATAAGCTTGTGTCTTTCTAGGTGCTCCACCACTCTCCTCCTGATAATCTTCTCCATGACTTTGCATACTATGCACGTCAGTGACACTGGTCTGTAGTTTAATGCTTCATTTTTGCCTCCTTTCTTAAAAATTGGGACTACGTATGCCATCTTCTATACTTCAGGTAGTTGCCCAATTTCGATGGATGTGTTAAAGATTTTTGTTAGTAGCACACACAGCATCTCTGCTCCCTCTCTAAGGATCCACGAGAGATGTTGTCCGGTTCCACCGCCTTTGAGGTATCAAGGCCACTTTGCAGCTTCTTCACCTCCTCCTCGGTTGTGTGTATTTCATCCAGCACTTGTTGGTGTATTCCTTGTTGGTGTACCTCCCTATTATGACTTACTCTTGTGGCCTGGTGGCTAAACCTCTCGCTTCACATGGCGAGGGTCTGGGTTCGATTCCCAGCCAGGGTAGAAACATTGGGTGTGTTTCTTTACACCTGTTGTCTATGTTCACCTATCAGTAAAATGGGTACCTGGGTGTTAGTCGACTGGTGTGGGATGCATCCTGGGACACTGACCTAATTTGTTCGAAATGCTCAGCATAACAAGGGGTTTTCTATATATTAGTATGTCATTGATGTCAGCTAGGCCTGTATACCATGTACATGTACTTGTAGAAAATAAAGATATTATTATTATTTTTATTCCTGAAGACCTTACTATCTCTACTGTAAATACTTTAAATCTCATGTTGAGCTCCTCACATACTTCTTGGTTGTTTCTTGTGAACTCCCCACCTACCTTCCTCAGTCTGATTACCTGGTCCTTGACTGTCGTTTTGGTCCTGATGTGGCTATACAACAGCTTCCGGTTAGACTTGACTTTCGATGCTATGTCATTTTCGTATTGTCGATGAGCCTCCCTTCTTACCTGTGCATATTCGTTTCTAGCTCTTCGGTTAATCTCTTTATTTTCCTGGGTCCTTTGTCTTCTGTACTTTTTCCATTCTCTAGTGCACTTAGTTTTTGTCTCCCTACTCTTTTGGGTGAACCAAGGACTCATTGTGGTCTTCCCATTATTTCTGTTTCCATTGGAAAAAAAAACTCTTCTCTGCCTCCTTGCAGGAAGTTCCTCATGCCTGTGTAGTCCCTCCTTTTGTAGTTTGGCTTCTCCCGTCCTATTCCTGCTACCCTTCCATGTGATATCCTCAATGTCTGAACTACTCAAGGTGAATACTAGGTCAAGTCTTGCTTGTTCATCCTCACCTCTCTGGTAGTGTCTCTAACATGATGATGCATGAGGTTTTCCAGTACCACATCCATCATCTTGGCTCTCCATGTTTCGGGACCCCCATGAGACTCAAGGTTTTCCTAGTCAATCTCCTTGTGATTGAAATCACCCATAATTATTAACTTTGATCTACCCATGTGAGCTCTTCTGGTCATTTCGGCTAGTGCGTCCACCATTGGTCTGTTGCTCTCTTCATATTCTTCTCTTGGCCTCCTGAAGTTCCGTGGCAAGCTGTACATCACTGCAATTACAACCTTATGGCCCTCAGACTGGATTGTTCCTATTATATAGTCCCTTTCGCCCATTCCATCCATTTCCTCAAATCCCCACCGATTTTTAATGAGCAGTGCAACTCCTCCTTCCCCTCTGCTCCCTCTATCTTTTCTCAGGATTTGATATCCGGGTGGAAAGATTGCATCTGTAATCCTGATTAATTTTATTTCTGTGAGTGCAATTACGTCTGGGGATGTCTCCTTGATTCTTTCATGCCACTCCTCACATCTGTAATCCTGATGAATTTCATTTCTGTGAGTGCAATTACTTCTGGGGATGTCTCCTTGATTCTTTCATGCCACTCCTCACATTTATTTTTATTCCATCTGCATTTATACCAAACCTTCAACTTCGTATCTAAAACTGTGGTCTGGGGGTACATTGGGGTTGGGAAGCGAAAGACCTGATGAGGTGGATGGGAGCATTGGGTATGACATGTGTGTTTGGGTTAGAATGTTTGGTTGCATTGGGGTTGTTCTGGTTGGGGGCTTCTGTAGGTGGTCGTGAGGGAGGTAGTATTTGATCGTCCTCATGAGTCTGGGCTCTCCTGTCCATCTCTATCTTTGCCTCTCTTTCCTCCATTCATCTTTGTACTCTGTCTTTCAGTTTCTGCTTTTCTTCTCGTGTTCTATTGCGGTCGAGATACACACTCTGGTACACCAACATGTCCTTTAGTCATGCTTTCTCCTGCAGGATCTTGTTTCGAACTGATTAAGTATTGAAAATTACTTTCAGTGGCCAGCTTCTTCCTCTTGCAAACCACCCTATTCTCAGAAAATTTGCCAGCTGGGTCATGTCGGCTTCTCTTATTTCTTTCATGATGCTCACAATCGCTTTTTCTCCCCTTGTCTTCTCGCTTTTTAATTTTCCCTTTCAACCTCCTGCAGCCCATGAACAAAGACTAATCTCTCCCTTTCATTCTCCACTGCATATCCCTATGTATCATCTGATTCGATTTAGTTGCCTCTATTGCAGCTTTCCTTTCTTTAGTCTCTTCTCTATCTCTTGTCTCTGGGTCCAATGGTCTGTCATTTTTCCTTCTCAGCTTTTCCTGGGCACTGCTGTGGTCTGTTAGGGCCTTTACATATAGCTTAGCTCTTTCATTTTCTACAGTCCCTCGATTGTTCCTGATGTGATCCTATTTTTATCTCGGGCTCCATGATGGTCTAATAGGGCCTCTGCATACAGTTTCACTCCTTCATTCCCTACAGTGCCCTCGTTTGCGAATGAGGTAGCATTTTCTGATGTCATGCCCACATTGCTCTTTAGCTCTTTAGGCTGTTTCAGATTTTCAGTTCCTCTTCCAATCTCTGTATCTTAGCCTCTGATGCTGTGATTTGCATCTTCCACTTCTTGCTCTCTGCAGCTATCCTCTCCTCCACTTTCATGCTAAGCTCTTCTAGCTTCCTTCCCCACTCATGTTCCTTTTCATGAGCTCTGCTACCTAACCTTCCTTCCCAGACTCATCCTCCAGTTCCCTGGTTTTTCGTCCTGCTCTCTGGCAACCCATTATTTTTGGTTGTCCCAGAATGAAAAACTCATGTATTTCTGTGTGGTTGTTTGTGATGTGTGTGTGTGTGTGTGTGTGTGGTATATCACCTAATTGTGATTGCAGGGGTCGAGACTCAGCTCCTGGCCCCGTGTGTGTGTGTGTGTGTGTGAGGCGAAGGGAAGGAGAGGAGAAGCTGGAGACAGTGGCAAAATGGGGAGAGAGGTGGGGAGAGGGAAAGGGGAAATATGGGGAGAGAGAGGGGGAGGAAGAAGCAAAGCGTGAAAGAGAATGGGAGAGGGAGAGGGAAAAGAGGGAGAGAAGGGGAGAGGTAGGAGGAGGGTGAGAGAGAGAGAGAGGGGGAATCGGGAGGTAGTGGGAGAGAATGGGGAGGGTGCAGGGGAGAGAGTGTGTGTGGGTCTGTATGTACTCACCTAGTTGTGGTTGCAGGGGTCGAGACATAGCTCCTGGCCCTGGTGTGTGGGAATGTGTGTGTGTGGTCTATGTGTGGGTGTGAACGTGTGTGTACTCACCTATTTGTACTCACCTATTTGTGGCTGCAGGGGTCGATACTCAGCTCCTGGCCCCACCTCTTCACTGACCGCTACTGGGTCCTCCCTCTCCCTGCTCCATGAGCTTTATCATACCTCGTCTTAAAGCTATGTATGGTTACTGCCTCCACTACATCACTTGCCAGACTATTCCACTTCCTGACAACTCTATGACTGAAGAAATACTTCCTAACATTCTTTGACTCATCTGAGTCTTCAACTTCCAATTGTGACCCCTTGTTTCTATGTCCTCTCTCTGGAACATCCTGTCTCTGTCCACCTTATCTATTTCTCGCAGTATTTTGTATGTTGTTATCATGTCTTCCCTAACCCTCCTGTCCTCCAGTGTCATCAGGCCTATTTCCCTTAACCTTTCTTCATAGGACATTTCCCTTAGCTCTGTTATTAACCATGTTGCAAACCTTTGCACTTTCTCTAATTTCTTGTTGTGCTTGACCATATCTTGGTTCCAAACTGGGACTGCATACTCTAGTATGGGCATGACGTACACGGTGTACAGTCTTGAACGATTCCTTACTGAGGTGTCAGAACGCTATTCTCAGGTTTTGCAGGCGCCCATATGCTGCAGCAGTTATCTGGTTGATGTGTGCTTCCGGAGACGTGCTCGGTATTATACTCACCCCAAGATCTTTCTCCTTGAGTGAGGTTTGCAGTCTTTGGCCACCTAGCCTATACTCTGTTTGCGGTCTTCTTTGCCCTTCCCAGATCTTAATGACTTTGTATTTGGCGTGGTTAAATTCGAGAAGCCAGTTGCTGGACCACGCGTCCAGCCTGTCCAGGTCTCTTTGTAGTCCTGCCTGATCCTCATCTGATTTAATTCTCCTCACATCATCTGCAAACAGGGACACTTCTGAGTCTATCCCTTCCGTCATGTCATTCACATATACCAAGAATAGCACTGGTCCTAGGACTGACCCTGTGGAACCCCGCTCGTCACAGGCGCCCACCCCTGACACCTCGTCACGTACCATGACTTATTGTTGCCTTCTTGTCAAATATTATCCGATCCATTGCAGTGCCTTTCCTGTTATGTGTGCTTGATATTCTAGCTTTTGCATTAACCTCTTGTGAAGAACTGTGTCGAAGGCCCTCTTGCAGTCCAAGAAAATTCAATCTATCCACCCCTCTCTCTCGTGTCTTACTTCTGTTACTTTGTCATAAAACTCCAGTAGGTGTGTGACACAGGATTTTCCTTCCCTGAAACCATACTGGTTGTTGTTTATAAGCATGTGTCTTTCTAGGTGCTCCACCATTTTCCTGATGATAATCTTCTCCATGACTTTGCATACTATACACGTCAGTGACACAGGTCTGTAGTTTAATGTTGACAAAGGCAGTTAGGTATTTTCGTAATTTTCTTGATGGTGTTCCAGTTGATATTGCTGCACAGCTAAAAGTATTCTTTACATTTATAATAATGTACCTAGTTCTCGTTGTTCCTGCTGACGTACTTGCTCTTCTGAACCTGCTGGACATCTACTATGTTCTTTCTATTTATAATATACACTTCTCACATTCCAGTTAATGTACCTGCTAGACATACTCGACAACTAATAGTATTCTTTACATTTATAATAATGTACACTTCTCGTGTTCCAGTTGACCCACCTGCTGGACCTGTTGGACAATTACCCCACCTTCAGCGTCGGCGGCTTCTACGTCGTGGCCAAGGCCAGACTGGTCGATGTGAGTAACCAAACCACAGTAGTGGAAGAATTATTTAGTGAATAATTGAATGAATTTCACTCACTGTACGATACAACTAAGGTATTCCCATATTGCATCAACCCAGCCCCGTCTACCAGCTGGCAGGCTGGCCCGAATAAAAATTAACTTTCATCATCATTCACTCCATCACAGTTTTGCCAGAGGCGTGCTTACACTACAGTTATAAAACTGCAACATTAACATCCCTCTTTCAGAGTACCGACACTGTACTTCCCATCTCAGGACTCAAGTCTGGCCTGCCGGTTTCCTGAATCCTTTCACGTCAAGTCCTAAAAGCCATTTGTCTCCATTCGCTCTATCTAACACGCTGACGCACGCTTGCTGAAAGTCCAAGCCCTCGCACACAAAACCTCCTTTACCCCTCCCTCCAAGTTTTCCCTTCCCTCCACTACAGATTTTTGCACTCTCAATTCATTCTATTTCCTTCCAACCTTTCTACATGTCCGACCCACATCAACAACCCTTTCTCAGCCCTCTGGATACTAATTTTGGTAATCTTGCACCTCCTCTAATTTCCAAACTATGAATTATCTGAATTATATTCACACCACACATTGCCCTCAGACATGACATCTCCACTGCCTCCAGCCTTCTCCTTGTTGCAACATTCACCACCCATGCCTCACACCCATACAAGAGTGATTGTATAACTGTCCTCTCATACATTCCCCTCTTTGCTTCCATGGACAAAGTTCTTTGTCTCCACAGACTCCTAAGTGCACCATTCATCTTTTCCCCTCATCATTTCTATGATTCACCTCATCCTTCATAGACCCATCTGTTGACATGTCCACTCCTAAATATCTGAATACATTCACCTCCTTCATACTCTCTCCTCCAATCTGAAATCTAATCTTTCGTCACCTTTTTTTTTGTTATCCTCATCACCTTACTCTTTCCTATATTCACTTTTAATTTTCTTCTTTTACATACCCTACCAAACTCATCCACCAACCTCTGCAACTTCTCTTCAGAATCTCCCAAAAGCACAGTGTCATCAGCAAAGAGCAACTGTGACAACTCCCACTTAGTGTTAGATTCTTTATCTTTTAACCCACACCTCTTGCCAACACCCAGTATGCACTTCTCTTACAACCCCATCTATAAATATATTGAACAACCATGGTGACGTCACACATCCTTGTCTAAAGCTTACTTTTACTGGGAAATAATCTCCCTCTCTCCTACATGCTCTAACCTGAGCCTCACTATCCCTCATAAAACTCTTCTCTGCTTTCAGTAACCTACCTCCTATTCCATACATTTGCAACATCTGGCACATTGCATCCCTATTCAACCTGTCATTCGCCTTTTTCAAATCCATAAATTCCACAAAAACCTCTTTACACTTTGTTACACCTTATACCAACCTACATTATTATATATATATAAGAAATATTCCAGTTACAGTGTTTCACTTAATATTATATAGAGGACCTCTTCTTTAATAGCTAAAATGAAGATGTTTGACTTTATATTATTACTTGACGCCACATGTATCATGATATAAGAATATTGCTCTTTATTACTGTTGTAAATATTATTTTTGTTATGTATATTGTTAGGTTGTCCTTGAAAGTTAAGTTATTGGATAAACTATGTGAGTGTTCTGAATCACTAGTTAGGTTGCCGGGCAGTGGTTCTGCCACCACCTGCTTAAGTCACGTGACCGACCTGATGTAGCTTTACCCGTCACTGGTGGAGGTAGTAGTTTCAAGCTCTCA
>WNWK01011152.1:12500-66074 GCA_009830355.1 Cherax destructor | reverse complement strand
TTCGTCTGGAAGCACAGAAAAGGAGTTCGAAGTTTCCACAGCAGTCTCTTTCTTCTTCGTCGTTACTACCTCTCCATTCGTCTTCTTGATCTTCAACTTCGTCCCATGCTGTCCGGCCACTGCCCAGGTTACCTTCTTGACCTGAGGACTCACAACAGGAGGACTACTACGAATCCTCTTGTTTTCCTCCGTCAATCGCCGTATCTCAAGCTTCGCTACCCTCAATTCCTCCTTAAGCTGCTGGTAAAGTTGCTCAATAGGGGGCATCTTGATTCAGTCCACAGGGAGTACACTAGACACGTCTTCACTGAGCTAAGAACAGGTCACCACTGGTTATTTGTGTGTTGTAAAACTGATCTGTGTAAAGAAAATAACTTTTTGGTATTCTATACCATCGTTATAATGATACTTGTCATACACAAGTATATCACTATAAGGTACAGAGTACATATGGCACAACTTAATCACCGGTTATGAGTGAGAAGGGTTGGCACTGGTGGGTGGACCTGTTGTAGTGCTCTTCAGCCTCCCATGATGCAATCTCAAAATTCATCACCTCACTTCTGGCCTCAGGTTAAAGAACCCCATTCTCATGCTTCTGCTTCTGTGGGGCCGAACCCTTCTCAAGGCTGAGGGATTGAGTACCTTTAAACTACTTCAAGGCTGACGGACTCATCACGTCGTCTTTACCTCTCCACTGCTCCTGCTGTCTATAACATTTGTCACCTCTGCATTCGACCGAAGAAGCCTGCAAAGAAGGCGAAACGTTTCGAAAATAAATATACCCAACTGTTGAACATATATCCTACTCATCTACAGAGATAAAACACGAGGACAGTATACGATGCGATAATCAGTCTCTCAGCCTTGCAAAACTAACACGGAATACATTGGAAGATGAGGTAATCAGTCCTTCAGCCTAGAGGCCAGTATTTAGTATTTTACTCTTGATAAGTCTGGGATATAGGCAGTATGATGGACTATAATATATTAGAGTCAGATGAGGTGTAGCAGTTGGGGTCATCGTCACAGGTGGGCGACACTCGCTAGTGGAAATATGTCATACACAAGAGTTGGCTCAGAGGTTACCAAACAGGTTGGACACGAAGGTGGGCAACAAAGGCTGTATTTGGGTAGGACCTGCTTAACTTTTTTGGACTGTTTAGGTCTGTGCGTGACCCCAGACTTTATCATTTTGTTATTGTGGTTTTTTTTTAGCCGCAAGTAAAGCATTGGTAATATCGAGTATTATGCTCCATCCTTTATGAGTGTGTTCTTTAGTGACAATATTGTATTCTGATAACAAAAGTTCTGTTAATAAACAATTATTAAATATAATATGTTATATCCAGTTTCGCCCAGAGCAATGACATCAGAATGTTGCAAGAGCAGTGACATCAGAATGTTGCAAGAGTGAGAACATGAGTAGTGTGTGTTTTCAATTGTAGAGAGCTGACGGGTGTCAGATGAGATGCGAGAGCTGGGAGGTCTAAGAAGAGATGTGAAGTTGACAGGTCTCAAGAGAGACGTGAGAGCTGTTAATTCTCGCAGTAAACGTGAGAACTGACAGGCTTCGCTCTATCTCTTGCAGAGACAAACTGGTCTTGAGGCCCAAGGGAACTTTCTGCCTTCGAGCGAGCGTTCTCACGCTGCTCTGAAAAATTGGTATACTTCTGTGTTTTCCATTTCAATTTGGGATCCGACTAAGCCAATAAGCGAAGTTTTGAAAGGAGTCAACGTAATATTCAGATTGTACATTTTGCTTGATGTTTTTCTCTCCTGGATTATTTATATAAATTGTGATGTCTGCATGTTTCCGGCATGAGAGCCATTGAATGAATGATGGGGGAATGTGTTTCCTTCTTGAGGCCGTCCTACATTTCTGGGAGACAGCAAGTGTGATGGGGACAAAAATAATTGCTCGCATCATCATGGTTATTATTTTTAAGAGGTCAGGCTGCAGGAACCCACCAGCCGGTGGGTTCCTCAGTCCAATGCACTGAAGGGAGTCAATGTGTCCAGTCCACTGGCCGCAAATATGCTGCACTTTTATCAAGATTGATGGATTAAACGCATCGACCCCCAGGCTGAGGGACTGATTACCTCAAACTCCTCCTCATCTTCCACCTTTCTCTGTATTGGACTAAAGAAGTCACTGACTGGTGAAACTATTTCAGAATAAAGATACCCAGATGTTAGACAAATGTGTCATTATCAACACAGTCATCCCCCTGAGGACAATCCATGAAGTCACATGCCCCACGCATTTCGTGGTCTACTTTACATACACACACGAACAACGATATCATGTTGCATGTAATGCAGCAGCAAGTGCCAGGCTGTATTTCTTTAGTCTCACTCTTGTCCATGGAAGTAAAGAGGGGAATGTATGAGAGTATAGTTATACCAACACTCTTATATGGGTGTGAAGCATGGGTGATGAATGTTGCAACGAGGAGAAGGCTGGAGGCAGTGGAGATGTCATGTCACGAGGCAGTACAGTAAGATCACATACTCTCACGATTCATTGCAGTAATATCACACTTACTCTCCACCCAGTACAATAACATTCACCAAAACACAGTTCAGTAATAACAAATATACTCACGACCCATTCCAGTGTTTGCCCTACGAGAAAGAGTCTGACATGGAAGCCATAAGCAAAATATCAGGTAAGCTAATTTACGGCTTTTGATCATTATAGGTAAGTGTGCTGTATATTCTATCAATTTATAAAGAATCATTTTACAAACTAAATATACGAAAAACAACAAAGATATATTGAAATTTAGCTGGTCAGTGTGACTAAAGGGCCTGCCTGTTGTTAAAGACCAAGGGAAAAGTATCTCACGACCCAGTACTTACTGACCAGTACTGAGTGGCGACCTGTACCTTATATGGAAGCTGCGACCACAGTCACACTACGGGATCATCAAGGAGTTCATCACGGATAAATTATAATTAAATTATTATTATTATTTTTATTATTATTATTATTATTATTATTATTATTATTATTATTATTATTATTATTATTATTATTACTATTATTATACGTAAACAAAGTAGTATTGGCAGCCCTGAAGAGGATGTAGTTAATAATGTCAGTAAAATTTACGTAAGTAGGGAAAAAAAAGACAAGCCTCTTGGAGTTACTTTTTCTTGTTAAGTTGTAAATGGAATTTTAAATTATTTTCAGAGACTCACCGATGTTGTCAGTCTCACTCATCCGTACCCTCCTACTCATACTTATTTACTCATACTCATTTACTCATACTCATCCACTCATACTCACCCACTCGTACTCACCCACTCGTACTCACCCACTCATACTCACCCACTCATACTCACCCACTCATACTCACCCACTCATACTCACCCACTCATACTCACCCACTCATACTCACCACTCATACTCACCACTCATACTCACCCACTCATACTCACCCACTCATACTCACCCACTCATACTCACCCACTCATACTCACCCACTCATACTCACCCACTCATACTCACCCACTCATACTCACCCACTCATACTCACCCACTCATACTCACCCACTCATACTCATCCACTCATACTCACCCACTCATACTCACCCACTCATACTCACCCACTCATACTCACCCACTCATACTCATCCACTCATACTCACCCACTCATACTCACCCACTCATACTCACCCACTCATACTCACCCACTCATACTCACCCACTCATACTCACCCACTCATACTCACCCACTCATATTCACCCACTCATACTCACCCACTCATACTCACCCACTCATACTCATCCACTCATACCCACCCACTTATACCCATTCCAATCCACCCATAAGCTTCCCCCTTCCCCCAATTACAAGCATGAGATTGATTTGATAAAATCTTCCTCTGGCTTACTTATTACGCAAAAGAAGCGTAACATACCTGTATTCCTTCCCAGCGGTCACTGCTCCCTCGGCCCGGTCACAGATCACTACTCCTGGATGACAGCTTGATCAACCAGGCTGTTGCTGTCGGTCGCACTCAGTCCAGTTTAGGCGCCACAGTCCGGCTCACCGGGAACTAATTTGGAGAACTTATCAAATATCCACTTTCAAAAATTTTACTGGGCTATCCAGAGACATACAACAAAGACAATTCTGAATCGCATATACCAGAAAGTTGAAGGTTTGTGGGAAACGCAGAAAAAAAGTCCAAAGACTTCAGAAAACATTCATCATGGAAATAAATGGTATAAATATACTCTTATATATACTCTTGTACCTTTCACCCAGGTAGATCTGTTTGTGACTTGATAAAGCCACTGTGTGGGCGAAACGTTGTCAATAAAGGATCACATTATACTGCTTATGTGTTTATATTTCCAACAAACGTCATTGGGATACACAGGAATCCTCCTACACACAGTAACAACACGAAGTGAGGACGTTGAGTCAGTGAGAGTCCACCAGCATCCACCAGCATCCACCAGCATCCACCAGCATCCACCAGCATCCACCAGCAGGCTGGGGACTGGGGAGGAAAAACATGCTCCCCCGTGGCCAAGCATATTTCAAAGTTAGCCAAGAAGCAGGTATGAAGGTGGTACACACCTGGCAATCAAGCATCAACTTTAACAACGCTGAAGCCTTGTGGAGCCGGAGGGAAGAGCGTGGTCTTCAATATTCCCACACTGTGGGAACCCATATGCTCCCTCATCAGCCGGAGATGAGGAGTCTCAGCCAGCCTCTCAAAGATGAGTCACAGAGGAAAGTTATTCCTCCTTTTCACAAGAAATTTTGCAACGATTTAAAAAATCGTGATTAATACCACTGGCACTATGAAAAATATTGGATTTTTTTTGTGTGTGTGTGTTTAAAGTGATGGTTTTCTGTAAGCATAAAAGTTATAAGTAGACCCAAGAGGGAAAAGTGAGACCAGGGCAACTTTCCACATTTTTGTAGATTCATTTTGTTTAGACGATAAACGAAGACAAAATCTGGCATCAAACAAAGATGTGAAATAATTTGGATAATTCGTTACTTTTATTAATTAAGGCTTTCTTGTCCTCACCGTGAAATCACTAATATGTGAAAAATATTTACATTTCGTGCAGTGTCACAACTAATGCTCAGCAGAGCGAAACCAAACCCAAAATCAACTTAATAGTCATGGCAGCAATTTCATGCTACTATACATAAATTATACATATATGTATACGTTTATTCAGTTATTAAATATTTTTGTCTGATTTTCTAAAACAAACTTGTATGTTCATGGCTGGAGTGAACACGAGCAGCGATGATATGGTGAACACTCTGAACACGAAGTGTCAGACTGGCCTCTCTTGGTGCTTAGTTGAGCTAGTGATCATTGTTAAATTAGACACATATGCATCACTTGGGTATCTTTATTGAGGAAACGTTTCGCCACACAGTGGCTTCATCAGTCCAATACAAAGAAGAAAGTAGTAATAAAAGGAGGAGTTTGAGGTAATCAGTCCCTCGGTCTGGAGTCGATGTGTTCAGTCCATCAATCTTGAAGAAAATACAACATCCTGTCTGACACAGCAACTTCTTGGGATCTTGATACAAAGGGATTCTTCAACATTTGTCCAAACCTTTGGACAAGGACTTACTTCGACTAGTGGATGATACCACTATGACCCCGCCTCCTCCTGCTGCATCTCACCTGTCTACAGTATATAAGCAACTTCTATTTGCCTTATGTTGTATTTTCTTCAAGATTGATGGACTGAACACATCGACTCCAGGCCGAGGGACTGATTACCTCAAACTCCTCCTTTTATTACTACTTTCTTCTTTGTATGGACTGATGAAGCCACTGTGTGGCGAAACGTTTCCTCAATAAAGATACCCAAGTGTGCATATGTGTCTAATTTAACAACTTGTCGGTTCTCTGAACCATTCATCTAGTGATCATTGTTTACCAGAGCACCACAGTGATCACAATCTACCACTGCACCACAGTGATCACCATCAACCACTGCACCACAGTGATCACCATCAACCACTGCACCACAGTGATCACCATCAACCACAGCACCACAGTGATTACCATCTACCACTGCACCACAGTGATCACCATCAAAGACAGCACCACAGTGATCACCATCTACCACAGCACCACAGTGATCACCATCAACCACAGCACCACAGTGAACATCATCCACCACAGTGAACATCATCCACCACAGCACCACAGTGATCACCATCTACCACAGCACCACAGTGATCACCATCAACCACAGCACCACAGTGAACATCATCCACCACAGTGAACATCATCCACCACAGTGAACATCATCCACCACAGCACCACAGTGATCATGTCAGTAATATGTACTGAAGCATATTGTTATAGTTGTGTAGTGTATTACATTTGTGATCCCTTGTTACTTGTGACGTCAGAGACCCGCACCTTGTGAGTGCTACGTCAGAGACCCGCACCTTGTGAGTGCTACGTCAGAGACCCGCACCTTGTGAGTGCTACGTCAGAGACCCGCACCTTGTGAGTGCTACGTCAGAGACCAGCATCTTGTGAGTGCTACGTCAGAGACCCGCACCTTGTGAGTGCTACGTCAGAGACCCGCACCTTGTGAGTGCTACGTCAGAGACCCGCACCTTGTGAGTGCTACGTCAGAGACCCGCACCTTGTGAGTAACACGTCAGAGGCCCGCACCTTGTGAGTGCTACGTCAGAGACCCGCACCTTGTGAGTGCTACGTCAGAGACCCGCACCTTGTGAGTGCTACGTCAGAGACCCGCACCTTGTGAGTGCTACGTCAGAGACCCGCACCTTGTGAGTGCTACGTCAGAGGCCCGCACCTTGTGAGTGCTATGTCAGAGACCCGCACCTTGTAAGTGCTACGTCAGAGACCCGCACCTTGTGAGTGCTACGTCAGAGGCCCGCACCTTGTGAGTGCTACGTCAGAGGCCCGCACCTTGTGAGTGCTACGTCAGAGACCCGCACCTTGTGAGTGCTACGTCAGAGTCCCGCATCTTGTGAGTGCTACGTCAGAGACCCGCACCTTGTGAGTGCTACGTCAGAGGCCCGCACCTTGTGAGTGCTACGTCAGAGGCCCGCACCTTGTGAGTGCTACGTCAGAGGCGTCTCCCTCACTCCGCACTTGGCGTATAACTGAACAGGTCTATGGCGCTGGGTACTGCTCCTCTCTTACTTAATATACGCGTTTACCATCCATCCCTGACTTTCCTTGTGACTACCTTTATCTCCAAGAACCCCACATAACAATCATCATCCACCACAGTGAACATCATCCACCACAGTGAACATCATCCACCACAGCACCACAGTGATCATCATCAACCACAGCACCACAGTGAACATCATCCACCACAGCACCACAGTGAACATCATCCACCACAGCACCACAGTGAACATCATCCACCACAGCACCACAGTGAACATCATCCACCACAGCACCACAGTGATCATCATCAACCACAGCACTACAGTGATCATCATCAACCACAGCACCACAGTGATCATCATCCACCACAGCACCACAGTGATCATCATCCACCACAGCACCACAGTGAACATCATCCACCACAGTGATCACCATTAACCACAGCACCACAGTGATCATCATCAACCACAGCACCACAGTGATCATCATCAACCACAGCACCACAGTGATCACCATCAACCACAGCACCACAGTGATCATCATCAACCACAGCACCACAGTGATCATCATCCACCACAGCACCACAGTGATCATCATCCACCACAGCACCACAGTGAACATCATCCACCACAGCACCACAGTGAACATCATCCACCACAGCAACACAGTGATCATCCACCACAGCAACACAGTGATCATCCACCACAGCAACACAGTGATCATCCACCACAGCAACACAGTGATCATCTACCACAGCACCACAGTGATCATCCACCACAGCACCACAGTGATCATCCACCACAGCAACACAGTGATCATCCACCACAGCAACACAGTGATCATCCACCACAGCAACACAGTGATCACCATCTACCACAGCAACACAATGATCATCCACCACAGCACCACAGTGATCATCCACCACAGAAACACAGTGGTCATCCACCACAGCACCACAGTGGTCATCCACCACAGCAACACAGTGATCACCATCTACCACAGCAACACAGTGATCATCCACCACAGCACCACAGTGATCATCCACCACAGCAACACAGTGATCATCCACCACAGCAACACAGTGATCATCCACCACAGCAACACAGTGATCATCCACCACAGCAACACAGTGATCACCATCTACCACAGCAACACAATGATCATCCACCACAGCACCACAGTGATCATCCACCACAGAAACACAGTGGTCATCCACCACAGCACCACAGTGGTCATCCACCACAGCAACACAGTGATCACCATTTACCACAGCAACACAGTGATCATCCACCACAGCAACACAATGATCATCCACCACAGCAACACAGTGATCATCCACCAAAGCACCACAGTGATCATCCACCACAGCAGTACAGTGATCATCCACCACAGCAACACAGTGATCATCCACCACAGCAACACAGTGATCATTCACCACAGCAACATAGTGATCATCCACCACAGCAACACAGTGATCATCCACCACAGCAACACAGTGATCATCCACCACAGCAACACAGTGATCATCCACCACAGCAACACAGTGATCATCCACTACAGCAACACAGTGATCATCCACCACAGCAACACAGTGATCATCCACCAAAGCACCACAGTGATCATCCTCCACAACAACACAGTGATCATCCACCACAGCAACACAGTGATCATCCACCACAGCAACACAGTCATCATCAACCACAGCAACACAGTGATCATCCACCACAGCAACACACTGGTCATCCACCACAGCAACACAGTGATCATCCACTACAGCAACACAGTGATCATCCACCACAGCAACACAGTCATCATCCACCAAAGCAACACAGTGATCATCCACCACAACAACACACTGGTCATCCACCACAGCAACACAGTGATCATCCACCACAGCAACACAGTGATCATCCACCACAGCAACACAGTGATCATCCACCACAGCAACACAGTGATCATCCACTACAGCAACACAGTGATCATCCATCACAGCAACACAGTGATCATCCACCAAAGCACCACAGTGAACATCCACCACAACAACACAGTGATCATCCACCACAGCAACACAGTGGTCATCCACCACAGCAACACAGTGATCATCCACCACAGCAACACAGTGATCATCCACCACAGCAACACAGTGATCATCCACCACAGCAACACAGTGATCATCCACTACAGCAACACAGTGATCATCCACCACAGCAACACAGTGATCATCCACCAAAGCACCACAGTGATCATCCACCACAGCAACACAGTGATCATCCACCACAGCAACACAGTGATCATCCACCACAGCAACACAGTCATCATCCACCACAGCAACACAGTGATCATCCACCACAGCAACACACTGGTCATCCACTACTCGCTCACATACAGTAACCAATGATGAAAAATATTTGTTTTGTTAAGGACTAAAGTTGTAAAACTCAACTAGTAAAAACAATTACATAAATGACAACACAAAAACAAAGGAAATAACATGTGGCACTCGCTGAGCTCGAGGCCAATGCCAAATGGCCCTCATAGCACCCTCTGAATAGCCCTCCTGACCTCCTGTGAATGGCCCTCCTGGCACCCTCTAAATGGCCCTCCTGGCACCCTCTGAATGGCCCTGGTTATGATACTGTAATTTCATACAGAAATCGATTTAAATTTTCTCCATTTGCCACAACGGGGACAGGACATAGTCTTGTGCGTGGTCATACCTACACGAAGCGCTAATCCCGTGTGGGTCTTTCAGAGCAAAAAAGTAATGGAGGCTTGACCCTCCGTCCTCTAATTGTTGCACATTTCATGGCTGTACGTAATGGCACGTCCTGGTTTGTATTCTGCTGTTATGGTAAGCAAACCAGAGGGGGTCGTGTCTCTCACAAAAAATTTCTCTTATACGTTTAAAGATATATATTTTTTTCATTTATATTAATGTAAAATTTAATAATTTTGTACCAAAAGAACCTTAGAAAACTTACCTCACTTTATTATAAAAAGTGCAATTTAATTTAACCTAATCCAACTAAATATATTTTAGATAAGATTATAATAATTTAATAATAAACAAACAATGAAATATATTTTTTTAGTTACGTTCAGAATGATTTTTGCTAAATTATTGGACACACAAATTTTCAATTGCTTTATTCGGCAAGAAGAGCGTTGCTGTTTAAGCCATATATATATATATATATATATATATATATATATATATATATATATATATATATATATATATATATATATATATATATATATAATTTTGTCGAATCATTAAGTAAAGCGAAATAAGTCTAAATTATTATCAGAAACATCTCATCTTAATACAGTCTAGAGACTCTAGACCCAAGCTTATTTAATCACACATTTTGTTAAAATATACCTTCAAATGATTAATTTCTCCCATGCATTTTAACTCTTCCTTCAGTGGCATCAAACCTGATTTCCTTACATTTCATAGGCTCTGTACTAACCCTACCGCTTCTTAGGAAAATAATAATAAAGCATCCCTCATAGGATGAACGACGGCCTCCATAGTCACCTAAGTGTATTAAATGTTATACATAAAATGAGAATCTTGACAGGTACAAGAAGAGTACAGTGCATGACTACTGTGTGGGTGAAAACTAGAGTACAGTGCATTTCTACTCTGTGGTTGAAAACTAGAGTACAGTGCATGGCTACTGTGTGGGTGAAAACTAGAGTACAGTGCATTGCTACTGTGTGGGTGAAAACTAGAGTACAGTGCATGGCTACTGTGTGGGTGAAAACTAGAGTACAGTGCATGGCTACTGTGTGGGTGAAAACTAGAGTACAGTGTATGGCTACTGTGTGGGTGAAAACTAGAGTACAGTGCATGGCTACTCTGTTGGTGAAAACTAGAGTACAGTGCATGGCTACTCTGTGGGTGAAAACTAGGGTACAGTGCATGGCTACTCTGTGGGTGAAAACTAGGGTACAGTGCATGGCTACTCTGTGGGTGAAAACTAGAGTACAGTGCATGGCTACTATGTGGGTGAAAACTAGAGTACAGTGCATGGCTACTCTGTGGGTGAAAACTAGAGTACAGTGCATGGCTACTATGTGGGTGAAAGCTAGAGTACAGTGCATGGCTACTCTGTGGGTGAAAACTAGAGTACAGTGCATGGCTACTCTGTGGGTGAAAACTAGAAGCAACGCTCTTTTGCACGCCGAAATACATGGATGGTTTAATTTAATGCCTCTTATTAGGTAGCGTGTGGCTCAGCGCTGCCTAATAAGAGGCCTAGTTCCCGGGCGGGACGAGAGGCATGGGCGAGCCTGCTTACACCTGCCGCCCCTGTCGGGTTCTTTCCCTGCTCTTCTTGGACATCTCCAGGGGTTCGACTTTAAAGGTAGGAAGTGGAAAGGAGCCTATGAGTTATCTTCACTTATTTCTCTGAACATGATTCAGTTCATGAACCGAAGAGCGAGTGTGGCGTTTGCTTAGCGATGGTTTCCGGAAATGATATCAATTGTTCCCAATTACTAATCAAATCCTCCGTGTTCACTACAGAGCTGCATGCAATTCCGCTGCTATCGTCCTGATAGCCAGACTGAGTGGGTGTCGTTTCACCATCAACTCAGACTTAAAGTGCACTTTGTTAATCGAAGCCGACAATACTTCTGTCCAACCTCCTGTCCAGAAGATCTAGGGGTGATTAGCAAGGATGCTTGTTGCAAGGATGCTTGTTGCAAGGATGTGGAGACCTGTTTGGATTTGCTCGGTGGCAAACTTCTACTTCACAGTGACTTCGGATTACATTTTTCGATATATCTTGAAATCACGGGCCAGATCGATTCACCAGGAAGTGGGTGTTTGAACCTTGTCTATCACTATGAGAAGATTCTGTGTAGACCGAGGATACTGCACACTCACCTTACTCACAGTCACCTACATGTACGTGCTCCTGCACACCTCTGTGTGCTTATGGTCTGCTGCTGACTGTGAAGCGCATTTAAACTGTTTCATGCCTTGGTACTGTCAGGGAAGTATGATTTCTTTTAAACAGTTTGGCACTTGGTGTCATTATGTATGATTTTATTGAGGTTTTTTATTGCTATGATCGCTTAGTAATCTCAAAGGTCTAAGCTCTGTGAAATTCTCAACTTTCCATCAAACCTGCTCCATATCTCCCTGGCCTCACGAGATAAGTAAATATTGGTGTCAACATCCGATTAGCTACGACCTTCCCAATAAGGGTGAAGTGATGGTTTTACCCTCGCATTCTAATTGACTCCCGGAGGCACTCAGGGCTGGAGATCATATACCAATATTTCACCTGCTTCATTTGCCAATACCAGGCAGGTATGTCGGGGTTCTGAATCCAAGGTCACGGCAAGGTTAATTGTAATTTAGATGAATTTGCTGCTATGTGGTAGTGCTAGGATTTCTATGAACAAGTCTTAAATAAGTGCCTAAAATAAGTGTCGGAAAATGATCGTCTACAAGAAATGTTTAAAATAAGGGTTACCAGCGAATGCGCATCTCGGCTCAGTGCTATTTCGAGTGTTTTTAAGAGCGGTCGTAACATCGTAATGTTGCTTCCAGACGAGCACTTGGGGAAGCAGCCTCCATGTGACACACATCTTATTGCTTAACTCACCTGCAGCTACGTGTGGAAGATGTGTGTGCACACCGATTGGTGATTGTGGGGGGTCGAGACTTAGCTCCTGTCCCAGCCTCCTAGATCACTTTGATCGACATCACTGACTTCTCGCTTCTTGGGATTCATCATACTTCATCTTCTCCTTTAAATTTGTGTGTGCCTCCAGTAATGCTTCATCAAGTCAATCCATTTCTCAAGCACCCTGGGGCTTCAGGAATGCCTTCTTTCATCCCTGTGTCTCATATGCATTTTCATCTTTCACCCGTATCCTCTTGATCCTAGTCCCCGTAATTTAGAGTCTATCCCTATCTGCCAAATCATTTCTCTTAAGATTTTGTACGTAGTAATGATGTCCCCCTTGTCCTTCTCTCTTCTAGGGTTATCAGGTTCAATTCCTTCAACCTTTTTTCAAAATGCAATTCTTTCAGACGGGTATTATCCTGGTTGCAAACCACTGGACCATTTCGAGTTTCTTAACGTGCTTGACCAGGTGTGGGCTCCATGCTGGAGCCGCGTACTCAATAACTGGTCTAACATATGTCGTATGTAAAGTTCAGACTACATTATTCAAGTTCCTGAATGCTACTCTTTGCTAATATTACACATGCTGCTTCCGTTATATAGTTTATGTGCATTTATGATGTTATATTCAACCCAGGTCCTTTCCACACTCTGATCTATGCAGCTTCTCTCTGCCCATAGTGTAGTCTGTGCCTCGTTTGCCCTCTCCTTCTCGAAAACGCATGACCTTGTATATGTTTGGACTGAACTCAAGAAGCCACTTAATTGAACACATCCGCAATCTTTTTGAGGTCTTTCTGGAGTATGTGTGGAGTGGAGAGAGAGAGAGAGAAAAATAGTGAGAGGGTGAGAGTGTGAGAATGAATGTATGTGTGTTTGTGCGTGCGTATCTGAAAAGCAATCAAAGACTGACAGGCGACAAACACAACACTACACAGCCATGGCTGGGTCTCTCAGTCGAGTACCTCCCCCACTATGACTTCTTCCTGCCTGTGTCAGGTATCGAGCAGCTGTCACCACTACTTCTGCTGGAGTCTTGGCGCCGAGGACTGACAAGAGACATGATGTCAGGGCTGATTGCCTTCTCTCCGGGACAACCTGCTCTGACTGGGTAACCACGGCAATAAATTATGTTTGGTTAAAGCACCATGAAGCAGGTTAACGATGCTTACCTGCCATTGTGGACTCAACGAGCCAAGTGAACTGTACGAATATAATCCGTCCTTAATAATAATGCTAATTTGGCAGAACTTCAAGTGGCTGTTCACGACTCTAAGCTGTCTTATAAACTAATGGGAGGGCATCAAGGACGCTAGCAGAGCCAGAGAATCATTCAGCTAATACCACAGTCAACACAACGAGAGCAGCAACATTCAACCAGCACCGTAAAACAGTGAGAGCCACAATATTCAAAGGGCGCCACAGCGCAGAGCCGCACCATCCAACCAGCACCACAACACAGAGCTACCATATCATCACGAGGGTGCATCATGGAATCCCCAAGAAGACGATGATAACATCGTTATTACTCCCCCAAAATAATAACGAGACACTTTCTACTTATGGATAAAGCTGAGTGCCAACCTACCCCTCTGATATGCCTGCTGCCAACAGATCACTGGCACCGAGAGGGGAAAGGAAAGAGGGGAAATAAATAAAGGCTTTGAAGCCATCATGCTTCTAGAAAACTAGTAACAATCTAATATAAGAGGTACCAAGCGGGTTCTCTACAAGGATGTTGCTTGACTCTCCAGTGATGTGTGAGGCAGGTCTCTTTCTCCACATTGATTCAATGCTCTGACAGACTAGAAAAGAGATACGTTTGATATGAAGAGAAAATGATTCAGGAATACCATCACTATGACTAAAATCTACTACTATAAAAAATATAAGACTAAGTTCTACACTCTTATGTTACATTACATCTATTGGACATCTATGGGACACACAGCACCAACGCAACACTGCGACAAGTGTCCACGAAACACAGCACCAACATACAGCACTGGGATAAGTATCCACGGGACACAAAACATTGGGACAAGTATCCATGGGACACACAACACTGGGACAAGTATCCACGGGACACAACACCAGCAAAACAAAGGCAACAAATGCTCAAAGCTCATCGTCCTCTTTTGGCTGCGAAAAAAAATACTTTCAATTAAGTGCAATAAGCAAGTAATTAGCGAGTGAAATGAGCTCCCAATATATTATTTTCTCGCTGTTCGCGAGAGAGCGAGAGACACAAACGGTGACTCCCTTTGACCAGGCCATTGTAAGGTCGGTAAGAACGTTTGTAATTAAACGTTGACTGGTAACTTCTTTTAGACGTTGGAGATTATGTATTCTGAGCAGCATCAAGACATTGTTAAGAACTATTTCTTACTGATTAGCGTCTACCTTTACGACTAGTTATCGTAACCTCTGCGTCTAATACTATGCTATATATTACATAAATGTAATAATAATAATGGAGGTATAAACAGAATGATTTTAAAAAGCGAAAAATGTTATGTAGATGATTTAGTGATGCAAATAACTTGTGGATTAATGGAGGTATGAAGTAATCGTAATAAATAGTTGTAATCTTTTCTAGAGGTGTCAGGGACACAGATACAGCCGACAAAATTATGTACCAAAATTACGAGCCACTACACAAGAAGGATTTAATAATGAAACCTGAAACATGATACATACTGGAAACTTTGCAACGTTAGAAGAGCCACCGACTACGACTCAAAACAAACTTTGCGCAAAAATCTTTCGACGTCTATTTTATAATATGTGACATGACTCAGATCTCATTAATAGATCCTTATGGTGTAGTGGTAGGCTGTTTGGCACGTGATTTAAGATGCGGTTGCAATCAGTTTTCACACACACACACACGCCAGGAGCTATGACTCGACCCCTGCAACCACAACTAGGTGAGTACACAGATGTTGCACATGTGTCTAATTCTTCATGTTTTTCGTACTGTATACCATTTATGTATAATGTGTGGCATAAACATTACGCAGATAATTCGTATTGTGTAAATTAGGATGAAGTGCGGAGTTACTAAAAGTATTATTCAGAAGACTGAGGAGGGGCTGTTGAGGTGGTTTGGTCATTTAGAGAGGATGGAACAAAATAGGATGACTTGGAGGGTGTATAAATCTGTGGTGGAGGCAAGGTGGGGTACGGGTCGTCCTAGGAAAGGATGGAGAGAGGGGAGTAAAGGAGGTTGTGTGTGCAAGGGGTTTGACAGGCGTGGATGTCAGCGTGGTCTTCTGCACACTTTCCAAGGCAATCCTCATGTAGATATTTGTAAACACCGAGGTGTCTACACACCTCCCAGGCCAGTCCTCGTGAATTTGTTTGAGAACACCTAGGTGTCTACACATCTTCTCTCACAACAACTAATGCTGAATATCAAAACTCGACGATAAATATGGCAAAAACACTAGATGCGGCGTTTCGCTCTAATTAGTGCGACACATCGTGTCTAATAAAACTGTACCCTGTACATAGTCTTTACCACATAAGTTACTCTAATTTGTAACACAAATTATAATAATTACTAATAAAGACATTATTATAACTGGTAATCAGTCTCTCTTAACTCCATTTTGAGATGAAAATATAAAAAAATCTTAATAAGGTATGCATTTAAGAGGAGACGATGACTAGAAAGGTAAGATGACTAGAAAGATATGGATGACTAGAAAGGTGCATAAATCTAGAGGTGAGGAAGGACGGGTAGGGGTCGTCCCAGAGAAGGTTAAAGGGACGGGGTAAAGGAAGTTTTAAGTGCTAGAGACTTAGCCTTCCAATAGGATTATGTGAGCGTGTTAGATTGTTAGTTAGGAGAGAAAGTGGAGGCAAGTGATTTTTAAGACGACGTATTGTTGGATTTTGTGATGAGTAACATTGACAAGGAATTCAGCCGGATTTGAGCCCTGGAGGTGGAAAGTACAGTGCCTACACTCTGATGAAAGGGTAGAGATGTGTTGCACGTTTCTGGCAAGACAGTGATTTGAATGAGGCACAATGAAAGCGTTCCTTCTCAATTTTCTGGATCCTCTGCCTCGGTGAGAGATCTCTGATGAAACAGGACAGCAAAAGGTGGGTGCATACCATCTAGACATAAGACAATATATACAATGTTAGGTAAATGTACACAGGTGCAACCAATGTGAAATTTTGCTGTGGCATCGTTTCGCTCTCCTGTATATGTTACAAACATATACAATGTCAGCAGCTCTCAGCTATTTTACATGACTGATTATATCTTCCTACAGTCACACAAAATACCCAGAACTTACCACGTGAGGCTGCTCTTCGAGTTCCTTGTTTTTTTTACGTAAAGAAGTATTAAAAACAGAATAAGAAGCTTAAACTTGTAAAGTAAAATAAAAGCTTCAGCTCATCCATGGCTCAAAGTGTTCAACAAAATTATAAATATTCTCATAATATTCAAACGTCTGTGGCCTTTGCTTCTTGAGTAATATGACGCGGTCCACTGAGACACTTCATTATGGTGTTGATTTCCCAGGTGAGCAACTTCTTACGGAGAAGAGTGAGAGAGCATCTCTCTCTTCTAGCGTAGAGCTTCTGAGCTTTGCCCCGGATCTCTCTGATCTTAGATCTCACCCGAGAGATCTGCTGATCCTCATCGAGCATCTTAGAGAACGATCTGCTATATAGAAAGCAAAGCTCTTTACCTTGGGACCTCCTGACGTTCTCCACGGATCACGATGTATTGGGTTTGAGAGATACATATTTTGGCAGATATTCAGGAGGAAGGCTGTAGGAATTAAACCAGGGGGGTCGGTCAGGGGAAGGAGATGAGGAGCCGGACTCTTCACCTGGATTATTACTATAATCAAAACTAAGCGCTAAGCCCACAAGGGTCATTCCTTGCTCTCCCTTCCTTGTGCGACGTTAGTGTTGACGATGTCGTAATGTTTAAGCTTATCTTTTCCAAATATTCTGCTGCCAGAGGCAAGTTCGACGCAGATCTTATCACCTGGACGGACCCTGCTAATGTCAAGGCCATTCTGCTGCCGATCGTTCGACTCTTACACGCCTCCTTTCAAGGATGATAAAACAGGAAATGATGGGTGAATTTTGACATTGTTAAAATAAGGTTAGGTAAGTTTTCTAAGGTTCTTTTGGTACAAAAATATTAATTTTTTACATTAACATATATGAAAAAAATATATCTTTAAACGTATAAAAATGGACTTAATTTTAAATAAGTTCTTGCTAATTGACCAATTTTACCTATTCGGCACGACATAATAAATTATATATATATATATATATATATATATATATATATATATATATATAATCAACTCGTTGACCGTAACAATAAAGTTAAATGCGTTTCCATGGAACAGTGTTGCAAGCTTCTGTTAATCTTATTCTTCGTGCTGTCACCTTTATTAATATTTTGTGTCGGCGGCACTAACGTTCACCTAGGACTTCCAGCCAGCTAGAGAAGCGCTCTGATGCTGGTGAAGTGCTCCCACTCCAAGGAATCAGAGCTACAACCTTTTTTCTCGGATTAAACTTGATTGCTTCCACGTACACACAGGCGATCTGTGACCACAGGTTCAACGACCTGTGGTCTTCACAAGTGCCTCACCTGGACGACCTGTGGTCTTCACAAGTGCCTCACCTGGACGACCTGTGGTCTTCACAAGTGCTTCACCTGGACGACCTGTGGTCTTCACAAGGGCTTCACCTGGACGACCTGTGGTCTTCACAAGTGCTTCACCTGGACGACCTGTGGTCTTCACAAGTGCCTCACCTGGACGACCTGTGGTCTTCACAAGTGCCTCACCTGGACGACCTGTGGTCTTCACAAGTGCTTCACCTGGACGACCTGTGGTCTTCACAAGTGCTTCACCTGGACGACCTGTGGTCTTCACAAGTGCTTCACCTGGACGACCTGTGGTCTTCACAAGTGCTTCACCTGGACGACCTGTGGTCTTCACAAGTGCTTCACCTGGACGACCTGTGGTCTTCACAAGTGCTTCACCTGGACGACCTGTGGTCTTCACAAGTGCCTCACCTGGACGACCTGTGGTCTTCACAAGTGCTTCACCTGGACGACCTGTGGTCTTCACAAGTGCCTCACCTGGACGACCTGTGGTCTTCACAAGTGCCTCACCTGGACGACCTGTGGTCTTCACAAGTGCTTCACCTGGACGACCTGTGGTCTTCACAAGTGCTTCACCTGGACGACCTGTGGTCTTCACAAGTGCTTCACCTGGACGACCTGTGGTCTTCACAAGTGCCTCACCTGGACGACCTGTGGTCTTCACAAGTGCCTCACCTGGACGACCTGTGGTCTTCACAAGTGCTTCACCTGGACGACCTGTGGTCTTCACAAGTGCTTCACCTGGACGACCTGTGGTCTTCACAAGTGCTTCACCTGGACGACCTGTGGTCTTCACAAGTGCCTCACCTGGACGACCTGTGGTCTTCACAAGTGCTTCACCTGGACGACCTGTGGTCTTCACAAGTGCTTCACCTGGACGACCTGTGGTCTTCACAAGTGCTTCACCTGGACGACCTGTGGTCTTCACAAGTGCTTCACCTGGACGACCTGTGGTCTTCACAAGTGCCTTCACCTGGACGACCTGTGGTCTTCACAAGTGCTTCACCTGGACGACCTGTGGTCTTCACAAGTGCTTCACCTGGACGACCTGTGGTCTTCACAAGTGCCTCACCTGGACGACCTGTGGTCTTCACAAGTGCCTCACCTGGACGACCTGTGGTCTTCACAAGTGCTTCACCTGGACGACCTGTGGTCTTCACAAGTGCTTCACCTGGACGACCTGTGGTCTTCACAAGTGCTTCACCTGGACGACCTGTGGTCTTCACAAGTGCTTCACCTGGACGACCTGTGGTCTTCACAAGTGCTTCACCTGGACGACCTGTGGTCTTCACAAGTGCTTCACCTGGACGACCTGTGGTCTTCACAAGTGCTTCACCTGGACGACCTGTGGTCTTCACAAGTGCTTCACCTGGACGACCTGTGGTCTTCACAAGTGCCTTCACCTGGACGACCTGTGGTCTTCACAAGTGCTTCACCTGGACGACCTGTGGTCTTCACAAGTGCTTCACCTGGACGACCTGTGGTCTTCACAAGTGCTTCACCTGGACGACCTGTGGTCTTCACAAGTGCTCACCTGGACGACCTGTGGTCTTCACAAGTGCTTCACCTGGACGACCTGTGGTCTTCACAAGTGCTTCACCTGGACGACCTGTGGTCTTCACAAGTGCTTCACCTGGACGACCTGTGGTCTTCACAAGTGCTTCACCTGGACGACCTGTGGTCTTCACAAGTGCTTCACCTGGACGACCTGTGGTCTTCACAAGTGCTTCACCTGGACGACCTGTGGTCTTCACAAGTGCTTCACCTGGACGACCTGTGGTCTTCACAAGTGCTTCACCTGGACGACCTGTGGTCTTCACAAGTGCTTCACCTGGACGACCTGTGGTCTTCACAAGTGCTTCACCTGGACGACCTGTGGTCTTCACATGCTCACTGGACGACCGTGTCTTCACAGTCCCTACCTGTGGACGTACCTGGTGTCTTCACAAGTGCTTCACCTGGACGACCTGTGGTCTTCACAAGTGATTCACCTGGACGACCTGTGGTCTTCACAAGTGCCTCACCTGGACGACCTGTGGTTTTCACAAGTGCTTCACCTGGACGACCTGTGGTCTTCACAAGTGCTTCACCTGGACGACCTGTGGTTTTCACAAGTGCTTCACCTGGACGACCTGTGGTCTTCACAAGTGCCTCACCTGGACGACCTGTGGTCTTCACAAGTGCTTCACCTGGACGACCTGTGGTTTTCACAAGTGCTTCACCTGGACGACCTGAGGAAACGCTGCTACAGTGAAACGCCTGTAAGTGGGAAGTCATGTAATGCCGATGAATGGGAATAAACAGCGACACTGTAAGGTTGTGTGGAAACGACGTTTCGCTCTATGAAGTTTAAATATATCCTTAAGGGTCTTTAACGTGCTGTAACAAAAGCTTGTTTCTCCCCTGTACTTGTTCTGTCGGTTTTTATGTGTCAGGTGGGAGTCGGGAGGACCTGTGTCCATCCAGACCAGTGGTGAATGAAAAAAAAACTGTAGTATAGTGCGATCCTTTACTGACAACGTTTCGCTCACACGAGACCTTGTTGCCCTGCAAAAGGCCACTGCGAGACCGAGAGGTCATCAATAAATAATTGCATCATACTGTATTGGCTTTATCCAGCGTGGCTGTATTGTGTCCCAGTTCTCGGTAGCACATATTGCCTTCGTTCTTGCAGAGTAATGATAATGGAGAATTGAATTCTACAAAAAGTCTGAATAAAGATTCTAACAAACCTTAATGTTACTCTTCCTAATAAATATAAGGTTCCGTAAGAAAAATAAATTCTTAAGTTATATATAAACACACACACGGTTATTTTGTGTAATATATATATATATATATATATATATATATATATATATATATATATATATATATATATATATATATATATATATATATATATATATATATATATATATATATATATATATATGACAGTAAGACAGTCACATGTACACACATACACATGAGAAAACTCTCACACACTGAGTTATGCAAACAGACCCCATTCCCATCCCCCATCCCCATCCCAATTACCTCCTGAAACATCCTCTTTCTCTCCTCTATCATCCCCCGTCTCTCTTCCATCATCCTCTTTCTCTCTCTCTCTCCCTCTCCTCATCCGCTATCCCTCTTCTCCATCTCCCATACCTTATCTCTTCTCCCCACTTCATCTAAGAAATATTAAAATAAAACACTAACAAATAAAGTAATAAGTATGCAATAGCGTGAAGATTGGAGCTTCCCGTCGCTGCCTCTCACAGGCGAAGGATTTTCAGTAATATTTGCATTCATTTTGCTACTTTAAAATTCATGGAATATCTTGTATTTGTTGACGTTCCTCGCAAGGAAAACAAAAGAAGTTGCCACCAGTTCTATTGTCGCTTCTCTTTTTATTCTCTACGTTTTCCTATGTTTACTGTTTGCCTCCCTAAGTAAAAATGACAATGTTATCTTCTGCTTTAATGGGCTATGACAGCATTTTCATGACCCGTAGACGACCATGACAAGGGTTTTTTTTTCTGTTTAGCAGGTCTAGTATGGCAATATTTTTCTCCCTTATATAATATATCGTAAAACTATCATACTTTCCTTACTTTTTTTTTTTAAGAGTATCGTAACTGTTTTTATTCTTTCAGCAAGCCTAACACGGCGTTATGGTTTTTTTTTATGTATATCCAGGTATGTGTGATGCTGCTGCATCTGCCTTCATCATCCCGAGGTTCATCTCCCGGCGTGAGCATCACTCAACATTACCCAAGATTGGATGGAAGGCTCTGCCTCTCCTGAACCCGTCTTTATTAATCACTGCTCCACCTCTTTACTCCTACTTACACACATCTTGTGTCTCTCTTTCTCTCGTTCTCTCCTTCTCTATCTCAATCTTACCCATTGTCCCATCTTCTCGCCGCTATTTCACCCCCTCTTTCTCTTCCTCCTCACTCCTCTCTCTCTCTCTCTCTCTCTCTCTCTCTCTCTCTCTCTCTCTGTGGTGCGTCTCTCCCGGATAGTTCAGGGCGTGATGAACGGAAGCTTGAATTAATGCTTGTGAGTTTGCCGCTGTGGTTGGTTGTGTTTGCACTGCAGGTAAGGAATGAATGAGTTGGTGTACGTTTACATGTAAGTGTGTTTGTGTGTTTGGAAACACCTGTTTGATCATGCGAGGAGCAACCTCTCGCTTACGTCGCTTAAAACCTTTAATCAGCTAAAGGAAAACAGCAATGTCGTATTTGTTGTGGATCCCTTGTTGTATGGAGCTTCGCTTCCAGTCTGCCATAGTTTGTTCATTATAATTTTTTACTATTTATGTTGACTTTTTTTTTCTGATTTTTCTGAGGCTCTTAAAATTGTATAAATCTTTAAACGCGCGCGCGTGTGTGTGTGTGTGCTATATGTGTGTGTGTTTTGTGTCTGTGTGTGTTTTTGTGTGTGTCTGTGTGTGTTTTTGTGTTTGTGTGTGTGTGTGTGTATGAGTGTACTCATCTATTTGTGGTTGCAGGGGTCGATTCACATCTGGCCCCTTTGTGAGTGTGTGTATGTGGGTGTGTGTGTGTGCGTTCGTGCGTGCGTGTGTGTGTGTGTGCGTGCGTGCGTGCGCGCAAAAGGCTCTCTGAAACATCCCAAGTGCTGGGTTGACCATTTGCTTTATATGTTATGGTCTTAAACCCGTGCTCTGTAAAGCACCTGCTGAGCTCTGTGGAAATGACATGGCACCTTTATACGCATCCACATCCTGAAGGGTTAAACGTTCTTCACTTGCTGTAATGTCAGAGAGGTCAATGTCAGTACGTGAAGCTCTGTATGTGTGTCTGTCCTTTAGAGCTTGTGTTGCGGTGCCATCCATAGGAGCAATGGTGTCCTTACTAGCTATTAGCCTAAGTGCTCCAGTAGTATTTTCATCTTCTATTCTCTAGCTAATTTCGGCTGTGATTTTTTTTGGCTTTTAAGTGTTTTTCTTTTGTTGTGTTTCCCCAGTGGGTGTTTATCGTACTAGAGGGAAGATAGATGAGGTTGTCATCTCTAGGGAATTCATTTATTGCCCAAATAACCGACAGACAAGTATTTCTAAATAGCAGGAGGCTGGGCCAGGATAGTGCCTGATGAGGCATCGTTGGCTTCTTTTCAAGTCAGTGACTTGGGCAGCAGGTTGAGGGTGAGGTGCCTTGTGGATGTGTGACATCGTCCTGGTCGATGTTAATTTAAGAGCAGCTGTTAGATCCTCTGTTGAGGTGAAGTCTGGGTGGCTGTCAGCACTATCTGTTGGGAGGGGCTATTGACTGTTGCTCCCTGTTAGAGGCCTCCAGGTTAAGTTCCAAGAGTGGTGAGAAGGAAACTTGGTATCTTGAACTGACTTTGAATATTCACAGAGTTACACTCAATTCTCAAGGGAGTGTAACTGGTGGAGCACTAGATGAAAACACCCGTGTACGAACCAGAGCACGACCTTGAAGGGTGAGGGAGGGGTGGAATGGAAGGCAAGGGAAGCAGCCTTATGCATCCACTAGCAGTGGGCGTCAGTGGCTGCAGTATGGTATAATTCTTACACATATAAATTATTTTGATAGAGTGGATTGCAACCCAATTATGACCAATTTTGTTTAGTGGTAATGAGATACCATTTTTTTTAATTGTATTCCATACTGTATTGCGCACCTCATCTCCATAAAGTAATTGTAAAATATGAAGTGACTAATATTTCTTTCTAGTGACGTAACAATGACCAGTGGTGTCTGACGAAGACCTGTCGTGACCTCTATAATCCTGTGCTTTTATGCTGCCGCTCACAGGATGAGCTGCGAGTGCACAGTAAACTAGCCACACAGCTGGGGCAACTAAACTAATTTACACACATAGTGTACCATTTAGCTTGGCCCTCGCCATTAAGTACAATATTCACAGAGATGTAATATGAATGCCTGAGCGACACCACATTCCCAGATCCCCACCAACCACCGAGGCTGCAGCACTGGCTTCCCCACCTCCACTCAGTGTCCCCTCACCCTTCACCCACTGCGCCTCACTCCCCTCACTTTCACTGATTCAGAAGCAGCGGTGTAGCGCAGATAACAGTGCAGACAATTGGCACTACTCTAATCTTCGGTGGATATATATATATATATATATATATATATATATATATATATATATATATATATATATATATATATATATATATATATAACACACAGAGAGAGAGAGACAGACAGACAGACAGAGACAGACAGACAGACAGACAGATAAATAATTAACTCCAGTATCTATATTCAATTATTTTTTGTATACCTTTATCCTTAGGCTCGTGAAGAAGGGACTTAATTTAAAAAGAAAGACTTCGATCCCATACGTTTCTTCAATCATAACTTATACATACTTTTCTTTTGCCGAGACAAATATCGTCTTAACCTCACTCGTGTTTCTCAGGGCTACGAATAAATGTATATATAATGTTTCTCTTTCCTTTTTTCTCTTCCTCGCTGAGGCTCGACTGTGATTGACAAACTTTCTCCAAAGTGCTGACATAGTTAGAGCTTCAACCGATCCCTCAACTATTCCTCTTTGTTGACGGGTGAGAGAGAGAGAGAGAGAAAGAGAGAGAGAGAGAGAGAGAGAGAGAGAGAGAGAGAGAGAGAGAGAGAGAGAGAGAGAGAGAGAGAGAGAGAGAGAGAGAGAGAGAGAGAGGAGTCAACAGTGGTAGCAGAAGTAGTGGTAGTGGAAGCAGAAGTAGTAATAATAATAGTCGCAGTTGGTTCTATTGTGGGCTGTATTGTAGCAGGAGAAGTAATGCCCTTTAACATTAAGGCAGACTGGAGGCCTTCCATTACTCTGAGGCAGGCTGGAGAGGCCTTGCATCACTGTGAGGCAAGCTGGAGAGGCCTTCTATCACTGAAGAAGGCTGGAGAGGCCTTCCATTACTGAGGCAGGCTGGAGAGGCCTTCCATCACTCTGAGGCAGGATAGAGGGACCCTACATCACTCTAAAGAAGAAGGGGCCCTTGTTCTTACGCTGATGCAGGAAGAAGCCTCTGCTTCCCTCCAGGTCTCCTACTAAAATCTTGTCACAGCAATTTCTTTTCGTGATTAATTTTGTGCGCCAGAGCACTGGTTAGGGGAAGTGAAATGCACCACCACCACGGGGTTAATGGCCTCGCTACGGGGTTAATAACATCACCTCGGGGTTAACGACATTCATCTCGGACTTGTATGACCAGAGCTTTGGTAAGATGGGAAGGAAGGAGGATTTGTAAGGATGGAAATATGGGAAAAGGGTGGGGGGGGGGAGGTTAGGTGGGATAATAAAGGTAAGTGGCCCAACCACTTTGGTGCATTTTAATATATGTATGTGATGTGTGTGTGTGCAGTGTCATTAATGAAATCAATTTCATTGGATGAGGTATAACACTTACCCATCAGTTTCACACAGTTATAGCAAATGTATAATTGCAGGACTCTGAGTTGGTAAGGAATATACTATTTGCAATTGCTTTTTTTTTTGAGACTGCAGGACGTAAGGTGAAAATGACGATAGCAAGGCGATTGCTGTACGGCGATTGCTACCTGGAGATACTGGCCGACTCAGCTTCTTCAAAGTTGGTGTCCTACCATAATAGGTTTACTGATGTTACCTGGATAGATGTAATACTTGATAAGTGATAAGAGAAGTCTCCATAAATTGGGATGGAGTTGTCCTTATTAGACATAAAAGGGTTCTGGTGTTACCCATTCATGTGTGTCTTCTGGGAGGTCACTCAGGATCTTTGGTCTCTGGAAATTATCTTTGTGGATGAATCTTCTCACTCGCTGGTGATGGGTCATTCTTTGGGTTCTGTGGGGAGGTGTGTTGATTATGTAGTCGGTGGTATTTGCAAAATGAGGAGGGTTTTCCCTGTCTGGTATATAAAGTTCTTGCATGGCGTATAGTTGTCTCATCTTTAGTTTATCAAGCCTTACATTCATTGCATCTATGTCCTGTTGGATGTGTAGATCTTCCATCCTGATTCTGTCTCTCCTCCTGGCGCCTGTGATGAAGTGGAGGGCTCTATTCTGGACTCGTAACTGTAGCATGTTGGTTTTAGTTGTTAATGACAAGGATACACATGGATATTCTAGCATAGGTCTTATCATCTTGTACAGGTGTATCTCATATCCCAGGATCCTGTTGGGGTTTCTAATGGCAATAGGTGTACCTCTGAGGGAGATACCCCCGTTGTTTTCTATAGTTGTTGCAAAACATCCGACGGTGCTGACATTCATCACTCCGGCGCCATTCTCGGTAAACATTGCTGAGCGCAAGTCGACCATGTTGAGGGGAAAATCATTTGAAATTTGAGCGAGAGTTTTCATTACATTAAGTATATTGCTTTTGCATGCAATTTGTCTTTATACTCTGAATTAAAAGAAGAAATAAAGTGTTGGTTTCTGCATAGGAAATGGAGAAGCAGTGTTCGAATGGGTCGACAAATGACGGTTTATCAAAGTCAGTAAAAGCAATAACTCGTAAGCATGGTAGAAAGATCATTTGTGCAGAATAAACCTGTTTGGAGAGAAACGTGGACTATATATCAAGGTTTGTGCTTCCCACTGTTAGTACAGTTTATCATTGTATTACTACACAGTGTGTAGACAGTGTCTACACACAGTGTCTGCACACAGTGTCTACACAGTGTCTTCATATAGTATCTGTTGTTCCTGTCTTCATCTCCTGCCTCTGAGACGCATAAACAAAGCAGCTAAGTTATACCCCTCTATCTTCTCTCTAAGAGCTCATTTTTATCCAATATATATTTTTTTTAAGAAATTCGAGGCGGCTTCTGCATGAAAACTATTCTTAATCTCGTAACATGAGAGCCACTTGTCTAGAGTGAGAGGGAGAAGCAACGTTTGAGAACTTGTGTATTACGGGAAGTGAAAAACATTTCGGAAATCGTTGCTGCTCACCGATGTGTTTACTTAGTGAAGCACAAAGGATATTTTCAACACTGGGAGGCGCATGTCTCTCTGCGTATATATGCTAAGTAATTTAATCCCTGTTTTGGGAATTAAAATATTCCTGACTGATGGTGGACATGCAGCTTTAATGACCAACGTGTAAACGGTATACCTTTAACTCCATTAACCAACTAACCTTAGTGGAACGTTGAGGAGATATCAATATTAACGTCGTTTCCTAGCCAGTGTTGAGGTTGACCTGGTTAGGTTAGGTAACAGGACAGGTGTTTCCTGACGCGGCTCTTAGTCATACGATGACCTGCCACTGGCGCTTTTGGTCATCTGAACGAGGCCTTTCACTGGCTTACCGGTCCACCCCTTTAAAAATCATGGTTATTATAACCATTTCTTTTAGCGGGACCTGGTGATCACACTTACTCAAATGAATACAAGGTAAGTGAATTACTACGCCCCTTTAAGAACCAGTGATTCCACAGTGCTGAGTATAAAGTATCTAGCGGACGTGGAATTCGCAAATACAGTAAGGTATATAGTGAAGATAAAATATAAGATAGTGCATAATGTAAATGTGTAAATAATAATGTATTAACAGTGACACCATCTTTATATTTAATAAGAGGATACAGGACGGCAAGACTTGTGGTCGAAACACTGTGTAGAGCAGCAAACATTGACTTAGAGTCGATGTTTCACTCTGAGTAGAGGTTTCTCAAGCCGAAGCCTTGATAAAGCTGTACCTATAGTGAAACATCGCATGTAAATCAATGTTTGCTCAAAATATAGTGTTTTTTTAACAGGATATTTATTAAGAAACAATTTGCATTTTTTTGGCATTTTATTGAAAAGACGTTTCGGCAAAGAGGAACGAAACATCTCGATAAAATGCACAACACGATATTTGCCGAAATTAGATAAAAAGTTGGAGCCTCGATCCTCCTTTCCCTAATCGCGAGAAGATCCCGTTACCTATTCACACTCACCTGGGATTTAATCTCCCGGACCGACCTGAGGAAAGACACAAAGAGACAAGAGAAGACGACGAAATGAGGGAATGAGAGACTTTCCCAACCAACAAACGATGGATGGGGAAGGGGAAGTAATCTAGATGGGCAAGCAACAGTCTGTGGAAATCCCTCATTTCATAGCCAGGCACGTATAGTCAGGCACGTATAGTCAGGCACGTATAGTCAGACACGAGGCATTAAACTACAGACCTGTGTCACTGACGTGTATAGTATGCAAAGTCATGGAGAAGATCATCAGGAGGAGAGTGGTGGAGCACCTAGAAAGACACAAGCTTATAAACGACAACCAGCACGGTTTCAGGGAAGGAAAATCCTGTGTCACAAACCTACTGGAGTTTTATGATAAGGTAACAGAAGTAAGACACGAGAGAGAGGGTGGATAGACTGCATTTTTGGACTGCAAGAAGGCGTTCGACACAGTTCCTCACAAGAGGTTAATGCAAAAGCTAAAGGATCAGGCACACGTAACAGGAAAAACACTGCAATGGATCAGAGAATATCTGACAGGGAGGCAACAACGAGTCATGGTACGTGACGAGATGTCAGAGTGGGCACCTGTGACGAGTGGAGTTCCACAAGGGTCAGTCCTAGGACCTGTACTGTTTTTGGTATATGTGAATGACATAACGGAAGGGATAGACTCAGAAGTGTCCCTGTTTGCAGATGATGTGAAGTTAATGAGAAGAATAAAATCAGTCGAGGATCAGGCAGGACTACAAAGAGACCTGGACAGGCTGCAAGCCTGGTCCAGTAACTGGCTCCTTGAATTTAACCCTGCCAAATGTAAAGTCATGAATATCGGGAAGGGCAAAGAAGACCGCAGACAGAGTATAGTCTAGGTGGCCAAAGACTGCAAGCCTCACTCAAAGAAAAAGATCTTGGGGTGAGTATAATACCGAGCACATCTCCTGAGGCACACATCAATCAGATAACTGCTGCAGCATACGGGCGGCTGGCAAACCTAAGAATAGCGTTCCAATACCTCACTAAGGAATCATTCAAGACTCTGTATACCATATACGTCAGGCCCATACTGGAGTATGCAGCACCGGTTTGGAACCCACACCTGGTCAAGCACGTCAAGAAATTAGAGAAAGTGCAAAGGTTTGCAACAAGACTAGTCCCAGAGCTAAGGGGATTGTCCTACGAAGAAAGGTTAAGGAAATCGGCCTGACGACACTAGAGGACAGGAGGGTTAGGGGAGACATGATAACGACATATAAAATACTGCGAGGAATAGATAAGGTGGACAGAGACAAGATGTTCCAGAGAGGGGACACAGAAACAAGGGGTCATAATTGGAAGTTGAAGACTCCTATGAGTCAAAGGGATGTTAGGAAGTATTTCTTCAGTCATAGAGTTGTCAGGAAGTGGAATAGCTTAGAAAGCGACATAGTGGAGGCAGGAACCATACATAGTTTTAAGACTAGGTTTGATAAAGCTCATGGAGCAGGGAGAGAGAGGACCTAGTAGCAATCAGTGAAGAGGCGGGGCCAGGAGCTATGACTCGACCCCTGCAACCACAAATAGGTGAGTACGTATAGTCAGGCACGTATAGTCAGGCACGTATAGTCAGGCACGTATAGTCAGGCACGTATAGTCAGGCACGTATAGTCAGGCACGTATAGTCAGGCGGATGACTAAGTTGATCCCATGTATCAGAAATCTTCCCTATGAGGATAGACTGAGGGCCCTGAATCTGCACTCTCTAGAAAGGCGTAGAATTAGGGGGGATATGATTGAAATGTATAAATGGAAAACTGGAATAAATAAAGGGGATGTAAATAGCGTGCTAAAAATATCTAGTATTGACAGGACTCGCAGCAATGGCTTTAAGTTGGATAAATTCAGATTCAGGAAGGATATAGGAAAGCATTGGTTTGGTAATAGAGTTGTCGATGAGTGGAACAAACTCCCGAGTACAGTTATAGAGGCTAAAACGTTGTGTAGTTTTAAAAATAGGCTAGATAAATATATGAGTGGGTGCGGGTGGGTGTGAGTTGGACCTGACTAGTTTGTGCTAATAGGTCAGATGCCGTGCTCCTTCCTTAAGTGAATGTAACCTGACGTGGCTGGGTCGGGGCATTGGCTTGGGCCGGTGGGAGACTTGGACCTGCCTCGCATGGGCCAGTAGGCCTGCTGCAGTGTTCCTTCTTTCTTATGTTCTTATGTATAGTCAGGCACGTATAGTCAGGCACGTATAGCCAGGCACGTATAGTCAGGCACGTATAGTCAGGCACGTATAGTCAGGCACGTATAGTCAGGCACGTATAGTCAGGCACGTATAGTCAGGCACGTATAGTCAGGCACGTATAGTCAGGCACGTATAGTCAGGCACGTATAGCCAGGCACGTATAGTCAGGCACGTATAGTCAGGCACGTATAGCCAGGCACGTATAGTCAGGCACGTATAGTCAGGCACGTATAGTCAGGCACGTATAGTCAGGCACGTATAGTCAGGCACGTATAGTCAGGCACGTATAGTCAGGCACGTATAGTCAGGCACGTGTAGCCAGGCACGTATAGTCAGGTAACGTACCTCTTTATGGACGGTGGATCTAGATTCCCTAAACACTCATACTCCTGGTACTTGTAAACCGCCTAACAGAGGAGATACATTTCTGGATGAGGTGGCGTAGTGCCCACAAGAATACATAAACACATGATTTAATTCAATGTGTCCTTATATAAATTTGTTCTGTAACTTGTGTCTGTGTTTTCATAGATACAGTTCTACTTGTCACTGTTTGCCCACAGTATAAACTGATGAGAAGAATACGAACGGGAGACTATAGAGTGACCGTAGGAAGATTAATAAAAACTGCAACTACTTTCTTGTAAGTGGACACTGGCGTTTAATTAGACAGGTGAATTATTTTTAAGAATAGGAGATTGAAAGAGAAGACCCCACACGGAGTACAGACAAGACTGCAACAAAAGATGTCAGAGAAGTAAAAAGGTCCTAGAGGTATATATCACATCGACTATATGCGAGGAAAAACAGACAACACCTTCACGTCCTGAACAACCGAGGCGTCAAGCACCTTCCTGGTCGTTGAGTCAGGCAATGACCTCTTCCTGGTGCTCTCGGCACCGCTTCTCGCTTTCTAGTGCTTTCCTTTGTAAACTTCACGTTATGTGTTCGCAATATGCCGTTAATCTTCCGTGAGGACCAACACAGAGCGAACATGAGCGGCAGTCACACGATCTCTACTACTCTCGAAAGAAAGATTCTGCATAAGAAAGCTCAATAAATCTTGGGCAAGACATTAGGGCAAACAACTACATGTTAACGTAATAACACTGAACGTATTGTTAAACGAAAGTAAATGTGGCCAAACGTCGTGGTGTGCCGTGTGTGCCCATATTCACTGCCTGTTCATGACACCTGCTTCCCTCTGGCCGCTCGTTAACACAAGTACAGTGGCTTTATACCTGCAATATTACTCTCCTCTATATCCTCTAAGATGTTGGGAGGGAGAGAGAGAGAGAGAGAGAGAGAGAGAGAGAGAGAGAGAGAGAGAGAGAGAGAGAGAGAGAGGGAGAGAGAGCGACAAGGTTATTCACCTAATGAAATTATTCCACCTCTAAATCGTCAGAATGGGACCATCTCTACTGGCAGTTAGGAGAAAGCTGACCTCTATGCTGAACACCTTCTTGCTGCTAAGATAGAAGTTCCTGATCCAGCAAGAAAACTTGCTTTACTAGACGCGAGAACTGCGTCAAAGATGTCAGAAGTGACAATAAGGCAAAATGAAATGTATCTTTTTAAATCTCGGGAGCAAGAAAAGGCAGTCCCAGATAAGGTGAGCCCAAGAATGCTGAGTGGATGTGAGTAGAGCAGAAATCGACTAAAGACCTGTGTCACTCTTGTCAATCGCTGGCAGGATTCTTGAGACAATAATCTCACTATAGATGACAGTGTTTTTCATCTACCACACCTTTCTTTGTGACCATTAATATGGCTTCAGAAAAGTCACTCTGCTGCTGATCTAGTGTTAAACCTGAATCCAAGATCAGATGTGTACTAGCACTGGACATTGCTTGCGCTTTCGACAGTATGGCACCAGGAATTCTTGGCAAAACTGAAAGCACTAGAAGCCACTGACTCTGCACTATGTCTCCTTAGCGATTACCCAAGTAATGCATGGAATTCTGGGATGAGTTGAAGGTCATTGAAGTAGACATTCCATAACAATGGCCCAAGTACACTTCCCTGTGGAAGTGTACTTGGAAGTGTAGTGTGGAAGTGTACTTGGAAGTGTACTTGGCCACACTCCCCTGTGCAAGTGTACTTAGACGACTGTACTCCGACATTTACTTGTCCAAGAGATGAAATGTCATCTGTTCTCAATTACAACAATCACCAGCTTAAAGTTACATCAGCCTAGGGAAAACAATGACAGGTTACATTTATTTCAGAGATAACACAAATGAAGATGGTCTGTATGCACCATGAAAGTAATGATAAGAATAAATGAGAAAGTGCTGGAAACCGGGAATGTGGTTAAAATCCTCGAGGTGAAATTTATTTACAAACTGATTATGAAGAACATCCTAGTAAGTCTTGTAAACAAGCAGACCAGGAAGCTTACAGCACTTAACCGTAACTCACATCTGCTCGACAATAGAGACTGCAAGACTCTGTAAGTGGCAAAAGTACACTCACACTTTGAGTATGCTCCATTTTCTTGGAATGCCTGCCTCCCCCTCCCCGTATTCATCTCTCTCCGTATTCATCTCTCCCCGTATTCATCTCTCCCCGTATTCATCTCTCCCCGAAGCATCAAGGTACTGCCTTCCCCCTCAACCTGCTAGCATCAAGGTACTGCCTTCCCTCTCCACCTGCTAGCATCAAGGTACTGCCTTCCCTCTCAACCTGCTAGCATCAAGGTACTGCCTTCCCTCTCAACCTGCTAGCATCAAGGTACTTTCCTCCCTCTCCACCTCCCTGAGGACACATCCATAAAATGCGTCTAATAGGAGAAGGAATTAATAATTGTCATCTGTGTGGTGGTAAAACTCAAATGATAAGAGTTTCCCATCAACTTAAAAGCTCTTCAGGTAAGTTTTTATATCGCTAATGACTACAAAAAGTTTTCTCTCCTTATTGCTCTTGTGTTTCTCACCCCATCATCATCATCATCATCATCACCATCATCATCATCATCATCCTTCACGAGTCAGTGTTGATCCTCGTGTTGCAGCGTGAGACTCGTGTTGCAGCGTGAGACTCGTGATGGGAGAGGAAGGTAACTTTCTCATATTGTGGTTTTTTATGTCTGCTGAAGGTGGCGCCTTCCATTGTTTATGTTTCTTGAAGCGGTGGATGCTGGGAAGGAAGTGGCACCTTAAGTTAGATTAATCATGTACAGGATCCAAGAAAGACAGAAAGAACTTAAAGTAATAAATAAACAAAATTGAAAGAAACTCGAAATATTTCTTTTCATATGCCAAATCCAGGGCAAAAAATGACAACTAGTATTGGACCCCTTGCTTAAACGAGATGAGACTTAACACCGGTGATATAAGAAATGAGTGTACTGAAGTCTCAATATGACTCTGTGTTTAGAGAGTCGTTAATCAGAGTAAGAGTCGACAATGTGAATGATTTTGTTATGACTGAGACTCAAAATTTTGTTAGTATCTCCAGATTTGTTTTACATAACCTTAACACCACTGGACTTAGAAAAAAATAACTAATGACATGCCCATGAACTCTGCTCCAGGTCCAAACTAATGGATCTCTGTGTTCACCAAGAACTGCAAGAAACCTCTTTCACGTGCCTTAAATATTATATGGAGAGGGAACCTAGACACGGATGTCATCCCACAGTTACTAAAAACAACGGACATAACCCCACTCCACGAACGTGGCAGTAACCCCACTCCACGAACGTGGCAGTAACCCCACTCCACGAACGTGGCAGTAAACCAAGAGCAAAGAATTATAAACCGAAAACACTAACACCCCACATCATAAAATCTTTGAAAGGGTTCTAAGAAGTAAACTCGACAATAACTTGGATACCCAACAACTGCACAGTCCAGGGCACCATGGGTTTACTTATAATGCCCAGGGCACCATGGGTTTACTTCTAATACCCAGGGCACCATGGGTATACTTCTAATGCCCAGGGCACCATGGGTTTACTTCTAATGCCCAGGGCACCATGGGTTTACTTCTAATGCCCAGGGCACCATGGCTTTACTTCTAATGCCCAGGGCACCATGGGTTTACTTCTAATGCCCAGGGAACCATGGGTTTAGAGCAGGTCGCTCCTGCCTCTAACACTGGAGGACAAACAGGATCCAGATGTAGTATACACAGACTTTGCGAAAGCCTTTGACCAGTGCGATCATGGCGTAATAGGATACAAAATGCGAGATAAAAGAATAACGGGAAAAATGGGTAGATGGATCTTTGAGATTCTAACCAACAGAACACAAAGAGTAATAGTAAACAGAGTTAAGTCAGAGGCGGTTATAGTGAAAAGTTGTTCCATAAGGTACAGTACTGTCTCCCATTCTTTGTGATGCTATGGAGTCTGTGCCATAAATACATCTGATGACGTTATTCTACCCTAGTAAAGTGTTCTTCATTTAACTTATTAACTTTGTATTTACCTTTATAAGGTTGAGGAAGAATCTAAGAATATCGATGCCTTTTTGGGCCAGAGGCTCTTGATTCAAGGAACCGAACCATTCCTCGGATCGAACTTGATTGCCTTTTATTCCCCAGACTCTATGGCCCATGCGAATTTAGGGTTTCCCTATATTTTTTTTCTAAAGAGCATAGTGTTGTATTTTTATAAAAGATGCAGCGAGTGTCGCTTCGTGGAGAAACTAAGTGATTTTATTTAGGGAAGTTGAGGGAATTCCCATTTAATTGCATGGGAATGAATTTTTAGGGAGCGAAGGCATTGTTTAAGGCAGTGGAGGTAGAATGGTTTTAAAGTCGGCTGGGAGTGTTGATTTCTGAAGGGGTGAGAGCATCTTTTTTTTTTTTTTGTAAGGATATGAGTGGAGTATCGTGTATTACAGGGTGAAACGAGGTATTCTTTTAAACGGGAATAGAGGAATTACCTCTTATAAGTTGCGTGGATCGATTAGAATATCGTTTTGAATTATTCTTAAAACATAACAAAAAATTACTTTTAAACAAACGAGGCGAAAATGCAGAATATTCACACACAAAAAAAAAAATCCAAGATAAGGTTTTAAAAAAGACATTCAGTGCAGCGAAGTCTTTACTAGTACAACGTTTTCACCCATGAATAGGCGTAATCAAGTATAATCAAGTAACGATGAGAAAAATTGCAGCTTGTATAGGGCATCCAGGTGCTTGGTGAGGTGTACACACGCTGAGAAGTGTACAAGCAAGAAGCCTGCTGGCTCGAGTACAGGAGTACTCAACACACCACAATATTGTTTGATGGTATTAATTTGCTGCCCACAGCTACCCAGTTATTGGAGTGTGTGTGTGTGTTTGTGTGTGTTTGAAGTGGGTGGAGTAAACGGAATCAAGTCAGATGTGTTGGACAAACAAGAGCTTAAGAAGAATTAGAAATATTTAAATGGCCTTTGGAGGAAGAAGAAATGTATATTTAAACTCTAGAATTATGTGGATTACAATAGAAAGTTATGAAAAGATGTGTTTAATGAATGTTTGTGCGTCTGGAGGTGAGAGAGAGAGAGAGAGAGAGAGAGAGAGAGAGAGAGAGAGAGAGAGAGAGAGAGAGTGGGAGGGAGGAATAGACAATATAAAAGAGGGTTCACATGTATACTGGCCACTGTTTACAATCTTCTAGCTATATCCAAAATGCCCAGTTCTCTGCATCCCTAACTTCATCCGCTCTTCTTCCTCCTCCTTATTCTTCCCTCTCCTTCATATCCTCATCCGCATCGTACTCACCTCTCTCTTTCGCAACAATTCCCTTTCTTCCCTCCACAATCCCTCCCTCCCTCCCTCCCTCCTCAGCTCACTACACCTCGCACTCTCCTACCACAACAATATATTCTTGTATTAATATTCATGGTGCGATGCTGCATTCGCAAACAACAAATGAACTCATAACTTTCAGCCAACCACACGTAAACAAATGCCACTCTGGAGATAACACTGCCTATGTTTCACACAAACAAACACACATACACACACACACGCACACACTCACACACACACACACGAAATGTCAGAGAGACACTCATAAAACTCCCGAGAATTTATTTACATTCATAAAACTCAATAGAATATACTGCCGTTCATGAACTCAAGAGAATTTATCGACGTTCATAACCCCTTAAGAGGATGCATTGACCAGTGCTACATGTATCACGACAGACCTACGCTGCTCAACACACCTGCTCTATAATACACATCAGAGCTGGAAAATGAAGGTCATACCAGACGTAATACGACACTTGTAAGACTAGACTCAACGTTACCTACCATGCTTCTGTTGCAGCCGAGAGAATTAAAATGACGACAGGATAAATGTCTGCTGTCTTGAAAGACAGGGGCAGGAAGGGAGAGGAAGAGAGAGAGACTCTTCACATAGTCCCCGGACATCAACTTTCAGACCCTCCTGGATTTCTCTCTGTTCTATCACATTTACTTATTGTTTTCACCTCTATATTATAATTTATTTTAATTCTCTGTGCCTTTATCTGTCGTTATTTGTTATCCATGAAAACTCCACTCGCAAATCCTCTCTTGTAATGGTACTAAAAATTTGACGAGACATAAAACATCGTAAGTCTATATTATGACGACGTTTTGCTCACATGAAAACTACTCTAAGAACAGATGTGAATAAAAAAAACACCGAGTCGCAGTCCAAGACATTGAGAAAACCTTTCGACGATTGTCTTCCTGAAGAAGCCACCCTTGGCGAAACGTCTCCTCAACAACTGTCTTCAACTGTGAGTGTCTTTTTTTTTCCATTTGCAAACTGCATCTCACATAGTTCGTCCTCTCAGGTGAGTACGTAGGTACTCAATAAAAGATAATGCTGTTTTATGTACCGTTTTACCCACCTGTACTCTCCGTTTCTTCAGTGGTTCCTGGTTCTTCAGTGGCTTCCCGTCCTTTTGGGGTCCGTGTTCTCCCCGAGTTCCATGCCGACTTATAGACACGTATCCTGCCGTGATTCCGTGTCTCAGACCTTGTCTCATCGCTTGTCCGTGTTCTCATGGGAATTCGTTTAGACTCGTACGTTGCTCAGGCTTTCGAGGGGGCGGCCTTATGTGAGTCTCGTACGTTGCAGGCACCTGTGAATACAGTAGCACTCATCTCACTGCCGCTGGCACCTGCCACGGACAACTGCGGGCTCAGTGTCCTCTCACTGAAAGTCACTTCCGTGTCTGCATGCATGTATTGTGTGACACAGGACACAGGCATCAGTACCAGGGATGATGTCTCGACTGGATGACACGCTGGAATATTTACACGTTCATGTTTTCTGATATTTTCTCTCATTTCTAGCGGAAATGAAATTGAAGTTGGCGGAAGTGAAGCAAGAGAGAGAAAGAGAAAGAGAGAGAGAGAGAGAAAGAGAAAGAGAGAGAGAGAGAGAGAGAGAGAGAGAGAGAGAGAGAGAGAGAGAGAGAGAGAGAGAGAGAGAGAGAGAGAGAGAGAGAGAGAGAGAGAGAGAGAGAGAGAGAGGTAGAGGATAATAGAGCAGAAGGTTTTCCATTGTGTTCGCTTCCTCCGCTCACACTAACAGGATACAATAGATTAAATAATGGATCATTTAAAACGAATGGGTTGTGAACAGGAATAGTGAAAGTAAAGTTAACTTTAAAGACCAAACAGACACAATACCGTGACTGGAACAAAACACAAATAACCCGGACGTAGGAGAAAGAGGCTTCTTTCTCCTACGTCCGGGTTTATTGCGTAAAGTTAACTTTGAATACTTTATGCTGCCACCAGTGTTACACCCTGGGTGATCTATGTTCAAGTGACTGTAATAAAGTATTTCCTCAACTAATATGACGATTCCAGTGACTACATTCAATCACAGTCTTTCATTTAGTCAGCCACAACACCGCACCTCGTTGAACACCGCACCTCGTTGAACACCGCACCTCGTTGAACACCGCACCTCGTTGAACACCGCACCTCGTTGAACACCGCACCTCGTTGAACACCACACCTCGTTGAACACCGCACCTCGTTGAACACCACATCTGCAAAGTCCTTGTGCAGCCGCTTCTTAAACCACTGAATTGTTTCAGAGTTCACATCTTCAGAGAGACGTCTCTTCCAATTTCCCGAATATAATAACTACATTTTCACACAAAAACAAAACAAAAACTCTCATTTCTTCTGCTCTTTTATTATCTAAGGTTTCCTTGTTATTTTCCCTCTGTATTGTATAACTTTGTTCTTCAAATAATTCTTCGTGATTTATAGTGACAAACATTAAACATCTTAAAGTTCGAATAAGATCACCTGTGTAACAAAAATTTAAGTGCATTGAAACTTTCTTCATATTTGTTTCTTAATGAAGATGTGTTATTATTTTATTCTCCCTCTCCATATTATATTCCTCTTTCACTAATTTACAGAACAATAACAGACAACATAGTCAAGAAGGTCTGAAAAGTGACGATGTTTTATTGTGATAATATTGTTCTGTTGTTTTGAAGTTGATGTTTCGAGGTATAAAAACTTAGCAGTCTAGTGGACTTACTGCTAGCAGCTAGATATTATGTTTAATTTATGTCACTGTTAATTATTCAGCGTTCTTATCTTTTATCTCTGCTAGTGAATTGCCAGAAGGTTGAAGAGAGAGGGTGATGGAGATTCAGCCAGGTTGCGTGAGCGTGTTAGAGAGGAATGAATGGAGGGAAGTGCTTTTATGACTTGATGTGGGTTTGAAGTGCGAACATGATAACACTTGTAAAGGGACTCGGGAAAACCTTGAAGTAGCAAGTACAGTGCCTGTACTCTGAAGCAGGAGTGGGGTAATTGTTGATGTTATCCCCCCCGTTTCTAAATAATTCTTTATATAATTTAATAACATGATTGGGCTAAGGAGCAATCCACCAGGACTCAAACTGGGGTACACGCTCACAGGAGACCTGACGCTGTAACAAACAGGATGACTTTAAAACCAGCACTGTTGTGTCATGGCTGTGTTAGAGGCAACAGATGTGAACCTACTGTCTCCTCCTACAAGACTTGAGTTTATCCACAGTTCATGTTCCGTCACTTTGTATCTTGACTCACCTGCCAAGACCACATCACAACCGGAGCCATGACTCGACCCCTGCAACCACAAATAGGTAAGTACATCAACTCGTCACCCAGACGAGGCTTACCATACTTCAAAATCCTAACTGATACATCCTGGAGAATACATCATTTAATTAGCGACTGTTTCCTATCAGTATTGCAGTTGCAGGATCAGTAATGAAGTTTCTTTCCCAAATCACTAAACTTTAATTAGTTTATCAATATTCTGTTTGGTAATTTAATGAAATCTTTCTAGAAATTTAAAAATCTAAGTAAATATGTCAGTCACGCTTTTGTCGAGAAATAAATAATGATTTTTGATCATCTTCCAAATATTTTACAAGCTTTTTCCTTATTTTGGCTTCCTAATATAATTCCCGCAGTTGATGTCGAGTTCACAGGGCGGTAGTTAGGAGCATGTGACCTATCTCCTATTTCTTTACAATAATATTGAAGTCAAATTTGTCAGCTTGCAGCCACTTGGTATTTTACCTACTAGTGATTTATTAAATATTGTTCTTAAGTAAATAATTTGGTGTCTAGACGTTTTAAAACTGACTAGAAGTTCGTCTCTCCCATTTGTTCATGTTCAGCTTTTTTTCTAGGTACTGTAAAGTGTTTAAACTGCTAAGTTGGCAAGTATCTTTGTCAGTTTTTCTCAGTATCTACAAAGAAATTTCGTTTATTTGGCATTAAAAAGATATAAAGAACGGAAACTATATATTCGTTGCTAGACATTTTCTCGTTGATCTTCAAAAAGTAAGTAAAAGAAAGAGTAAAATTGGAAGAAAATCAGACAAAATCGTAACGAAATTGAGTAATGATTCTCTCTCTCTCTCTCTCTCTCTCTCTCTCTCTCTCTCTCTCTCTCTCTCTCTCTCTCTCTCTCTCTCTCTCTCTCTCTCTCTCTCTCTCTCTGCGTGGATCACCTCCTCAGGATGAAAGAAGCTCAACACTTACAATGTGAAGCTTTTTCACGCAATTAGAGCTTTTTATTGTAATCAATGTTAACAGGGAATTCAAGATTTTTTTTTCAGTATTACGAAAAATAATGAAGACAAAGGCGCGCAAGAAAAAAATATATATTCGTGTGTGAAGGACTGGTCACAACTGCCACAGTCAGGGGAAAGAGGAAAACAAATAAACAAATACTGTAATGTTGCGTCAAACAAATTTCCAGCTCAGGAAAAGTTCACAGTTCACTGACATTCTGGCATTTTCATCACCGTTCACAGTTTCCTTTCAGAGAAGTGAAGAAAAAACCTCGTTCACGGTAATAGTTCATCTCTTATTAGTCTTGTTTTTATTTTTTTATTTTTTTTGGTTTCAAATTGGTTTCTGTAACAGGAACTCCACCGACAGATTCCCGTGTGTGTAAATAAATGCAGTGAGCATCGTACATTGCTTTATTAAATAAATGGTGTGACTCTGGATGACAGTGACCCTGCCTGCTGGTGGTCTGCTTTCACTGCCTTGAGAAAACCCAACTCAAACATCTTAGAAAGTTCTTTAGTAAGACATCCGAATAAGGATTTGAACCGCATGGATGGTAGTAAGAGGAACACCCGTGTGGGTCAGTCAGAGGAAGAGTGATGGAGGCTCGATCCTCCGTCAACTAAGTCAAAGACAAATATGGTACATAAGTGTACCTAAATTACTGTGTATAAGAAGAGGGTGAGTGTTTTCAGGGGAAAATATTAAATACATATTTTAAAAATTTAGGAAAATTATCAGTGCAATTCTACTAACCTACGTATATATAAGTGTTTAGAAGCAGTATATATATATATATATATATATATATATATATATATATATATATATATATATATATATATATATATATATATATATATATATATATATAATATATATATATATATATATATATATATATATATATATATATATATATATATATATATATATATATATATATATATATATATATATATATATATGAGGCTCAGGTTAGAGTGTGTAGGAGAGAGGGAGATTATTTCCCAGTAAAAGTGGGCCTTAGACAAGGATGTGTGATGTCACCGTGGTTGTTCAATATATTTATAGATGGGGTTGTAAGAGAAGTAAATGCGAGGGTCTTGGCAAGAGGTGTGGGGTTAAAAGACAAAGAATCAAATACAAAGTGGGTGTTGTCACAGTTGCTCTTTGCTGATGATACTGTGCTTTTGGGAGATTCTAAAGAGAAGTTGCAGAGGTTGGTGGATGAATTTGGTAGGGTGTGTATAAGAAGAAAATTGAAAGTGAATATACGAAAGAGTAAGGTGATGAGGATAACAAAAAGATTAGGTGACGAAAGACTGGATATCAGATTGGAGGGAGAGAGTATGGAGGAGGTGAATGTATTCAGATATTTGGGAGTGGACATGTCAGCAGATGGGTCTATGAAGGATGAGGTGAATCATAGAATTGATGAGGGGAAAAGGCTGAGTGGAGCACTTCGGAGTCTGTGGAGACAAATAACTTTGTCCATGGAAGTAAAGAGGGGAATGTATGAGAGTATTGTTATACCAACACTTATATGGGTGTGAAGCATGGGTGATGAATGTTGCAACGAGGAGAAGGCTGGAGGCAGTGGAGATGTCATGTCTGAGGTCAATGTGTGGTGTGAATATAATGCAGAGAATTCGGAGTTTGGAAATTTGGAGGAGGTGCGGGATTACCAAAACTATTATCCAGAGAGCTGAGGAGGGGTTGTTGAGGTGGTTCGGACATGTAGAGAGAATGGAACGAAACAGAATGACTTCGAGAGTGTATAAATCTGTAGTGGAGGGAAGGCGGGGTAGGGGTCGGCCTAGGAAAAGTTGGAGGGAGGGGGTAAAAGAGGTGGTTTGGGTTTCCAGCAACCATGCATGAGCGTATTTGATAGGAGTGAATGGAGACAAATGGTTTTTAATACTTGACGTGCTGTTGGAGTGTGAGCAAAGTAACATTTATGAAGGGATTCAGGGAAACTGGCAGGCCGGACTTGAGTCCTGGAGATGGGAAGTACAGTGTCTGCACTCTGAAGGAAGGGTGTTAATGTTGCAGTTTTATAACTGTAGTGTAAAGCACCCCTCTGGCAAGACAGTGATGGAGTGAATGATGATGAAAGTTTTTCTTTTTCAAGCCACCCTGCCTTGGTGGGAATCGGCCGATGTGTTAATAAATAATATATATATATATATATATATATATATATATATATATATATATATATATATATATATATATATATATATATATATATATATATATATATATTAATGCGTCTACGATGTATGTAATGTGCTACTCGGGCGGCGAGATAAAGTATCGGGGGTTCGATTCCCCTGTGAAGTGATACGAGACTTAATATTATCTTGGATTCAATGAGAACATCAAGGAACGCTGACACTTATAAACACAGTAAAGGTTCAGGTATTAACAATTGAATTTAAGATGTTCGAAAGGATAATTAAAAAGTTAGAAAACACGAGAAGAAAAGTGTGACAAATGGGAAGAGTTGATGTGTGTGAATGGAAAAACGGTGACGGTCAGGTGGTAATTGGCTGGGGCCTGACATGTCCAGGTCACCATGACAACACAACGTGTGAAATGAAGATATATATTCAACACTTCGAACATTTATTAAGAGACGTCTCGCCCACTGGAAACTCTCTCCTAATAAATGTCCTGAGTGATGCATGCAAGTCTTCATTACTTATATCATCAATATCAACATACCTTTGTGCCGACCACTGCTTTGACCTCACCACTGATATGACCTCACCACTGCTATGACCTCACCACTGCTATGACCTCACCACTGCTTTGACTTCACCACTGCTATGACCTCACCACTGCTATGACCTCACCACTGCTATGACCTCACCACTGCTTTGACATCACCACTGCTATGACCTCACCACTGCTATGACCTCACCACTGCTATGACCTCACCACTGCTTTGACCTCACCACTGCTATGACCTCACCACTGCTATGACCTCACCACTGCTATGACGTCACCACTGCTTGACCTCACCACTGCTACTCACTGCTATGACCTCACCACTGCTATGACCTCACCACTGCTATGACCTCACCACTGCTATGACCTCACCACTGCTATGACCTCACCACTGCTATGACCTCACCACTGCTATGACCTCACCACTGCTATGACCTCACCACTGCTATGACCTCACCACTGCTATGACCTCACCACTGATATGACCTCACCACTGCTATGGCCTCACCACTGCTATGACCTCACCACTGCTATGACCTCACCACTGCTATGACCTCACCACTGCTATGACCTCACCACTGTTTTACCACTGGATGAATAGAAGCTTAACTGAACAACAACGGGCACTGGGATACAGAATAGACAGTGAACTGACAGAGACGCTGATGATAATAGAACACGGAGAAACGAAGGTCTAATTGCGTTGTGCAGTTCCGTAATTAGATCATGTCTACTAATGTGGCAGTGTGTTTGATGCGTTTGTGAGTGCTGCAGTAATTATTGTTCCTGTCATGTGTGTGTGTGTGTGTGTGTGTGTGTGTGTGTGTGTGCTAAACCGGTACGCAATATATATATACAGTGAAAATATTATTCTAAGTTTGCATAATCTCTCACTTTTCAAGGGACAGTCAATGTGTTACAGTGAAAGATCACGAAAGTGATTAGAATAGTTCAATCTTTCTCTCAGGTCACATTAAATATTAATGAATCACCTGTTTCTTGTGATCTTATTGCAAATACCGTTGTATATATTTCCAATAACAGGAATAAACAGTCGCCATACCCTCGAATGCGTCACACCAAACCGACAGCGCCATAAGGTCAACATTACTCAGATCCCAATCCCACTATAGTCGGCGGCGGTGACCCTAATTCACTGACGACTGTGGGACCAGAAGTGTACTGTCACTGACTGGTAGACACAGAGTGGATAAGACACAATATGCAGATTATTGTGTCTTATTCACATGTCAGTATATTTTATCATTAATATTCATAAACAATAATGCCTATACAGTCGTACGTGTAACTCTCAGTTTCAGGAGATAATGCATCTTTAACTGGTGGTATTACTAGTGTATAAGACACATGTCCTGTAAATTATTTAATATTCCACAAGATATTCTATTTGAGATTAGTTTCAGGTAAATTACATCTTTTCTCTTGTGGATCTGCTGCTGGTAATCCCATCCCAGTGTGTCCAAGTCCCATAATAGGTTTTCTTTCGAGCCAATGGTTGACAAAAGAACTTTTTTTTCAACTTCAAGTGAGCCTCTCTCATACCATCTTCCTCTCTGGTCTTCAAAAAGCTCTTCCAGATTGCCTTGAAATTGTTTGGAAATGCTACAAGCTCGCTCTGTGTTCCCTTGAAATTCTGGACCAGATTGCCATCTCGTTGTTTGAAGATGTTTCAAGTTTTCTTCAAGTTGTGTTGAAGTTTGTCTTAAGTTGTCCAAAGTTGCTTTAAGTTCCATCCTTCCGCCTTAAACTTGAAACAAAACTGGCACGGCATTTGCGGATATGTAGAGGGAAAAAAGATCATTACAGAAGTACAGAGAAGAACACATCCAGCAGAACGCTGAAACTCAAGTGAGGTTCATTTGATACAGATTGTTTAAGCAAACAATGCAGCTTTTATATTAATAAGGAATATTTATCAAAACCAAAAGATTTAAGGAAATGTATCACACACACACACATACACACACACACACACACACACACACACACACACACACAAACACACAAAACACACACACACAAAACACACACACACAAAACAAACACACATAAAACACACACACATACAAAACACACACACACACAAAACACACACACACACACACACACACACACAAAACACACACACACACACACAAAACACGCACACACAAAACACGCACACACAAAACACACACAAAACACACACACAAAACACACACACAAAACACACACACAAAACACACTCACAAAACACACACACAAAACACACACGCAAAACACACACACAAAACACAAACACAAAACACACACACAAAACACACACGCAAAACACACACACAAAACACACACACAAAACACACCACAAAAACACACACACAAAACACACACCAAACACACACACAAAACACAAACACAAAACACACACACAAAACACACACGCAAAACACAACACAAAACACACACACAAAACACAAACACAAAACAACACACACAAACACACAAACACACAACAAACACACACACACAAACACACACAACAAAACACACACCACACACAACACACACACAAAACACACACATCAAAACACGCACTAAACATAACCCAGCAGGAACATGCTGAACACATCCATAAACAAACTTCTAAGCCACTGACGAACAAAACATTAGAACACGTAAAACGTAACAAAAGAAAAAAAAACAAGAAAACTAAACCACTCTTGGTGTTCCAGCGGTAAATAAACCATAGGGCCTAAACGGAACTTTTATTTAAATAAAAACTAAAATTAAACGCGAAGACAGTTGTCTATACACGTCGACAAAATAAAATTAATAAAAGCAACTACACCGAAAGAAGAATTACTCGCGGCGTTCAAAGTAAGTCCTAAAGGGGAAAAAAAGGGAAAAAAAGGAATAGAGCCTTTAATAGAGAGTGAGAGTGCAATGATGTGGAGCAGTTATTATTATTATTATTATTATTATTATTATAATCAAAAGAAGCGCAATGATGTGGAGCAGTAAAGATACGGAGTGTGTTCTCAGACAATACACTAAGATTACATAATTTCCTTGAAGGAGACGAAAAGCACCTACTGAGTGTCACTGTTACTAACACGACCATTATTTAAAGTACCTGCAAATCTTTAGGTAAATACATATATAAGAAACGTTTTAAATGTTTTATTTGGGCTACGTTTCGCTGCCATGGGCGAAATGTAGCATAAATGACATGTAAAACGTTACGTATGTGTTCATATATCAAAATTGGTTGTTGATATACTTATATCTGTCATACTGTTACCTAGAACAACAGAGCATTAAGACACTCACACAACAGAGCGTTAATGCTCTGTTGTTTGAGGGTCTTAATGCTCTGTTGTGTGAGTGTCTTAAGACAATCACACAACATAGCATTAAGACACTCATACAACATAGCATTAAGACACTCACACAACATAGCATTAAGACACTCATACAACATAGCATTAAGACACTCATACAACATAGCATTAAGACACTCACACAACATAGCATTAAGACACTCATACAACATAGCATTAAGACACTCATACAACATAGCATTAAGACACTCATACAACAGAGCATTAAGACACTCATACAACATAGCATTAAGACACTCACACAACATAGCATTAAGACACTCATACAACATAGCATTAAGACACTCACACAACATAGCATTAAGACACTCATACAACAGAGCATTAAGACACTCATACAACATAGCATTAAGACACTCATACAACAGAGCATTAAGACACTCATACAACAGAGCATTAAGACACTCATACAACATAGCATTAAGACATTCACACAACATAGCATTAAGACACTCATACAACATAGCATTAAGACACTCATACAACAGAGCATTAAGACACTCATACAACAGAGCATTAAGACACTCATACAACATAGCATTAAGACACTCATACAACAGAGCATTAAGACACTCACACAACATAGCATTAAGACACTCATACAACAGAGCATTAAGACACTCACACAACAGAGCATTAAGACACTCATACAACAGAGCATTAAGACAATCACACAACATAGCATTAAGACACTCATACAACATAGCATTAAGACACTCACACAACATAGCATTAAGACACTCACACAACATAGCATTAAGACACTCACACAACAGAGCATTAAGACACTCACACAACAGAGCATTAAGACACTCACACAACATAGCATTAAGACACTCACACAACAGAGCATTAAGACACTCATACAACATAGCATTAAGACACTCACACAACATAGCATTAAGACACTCACACAACACAGCATTAAGACACTCACACAACACAGCATTAAGACACTCATACAACACAGCATTAAGACACTCACACAACATAGCATTAAGACACTCACACAACAGAGCATTAAGACACTCATACAACATAGCATTAAGACAATCACACAACACAGCATTAAGACACTCAAACAACACAGCATTAAGACACTCATACAACATAGCATTAAGACACTCACACAACAGAGCATTAAGACACTCACACAACATAGCATTAAGACACTCATACAACATAGCATTAAGACACTCACACAACAGAGCATTAAGACACTCACACAACACAGCATTAAGACACTCACACAACACAGCATTAAGACACTCATACAACATAGCATTAAGACACTCACACAACAGAGCATTAAGACACTCACACAACACAGCATTAAGACACTCACACAACACAGCATTAAGACACTCACACAACATAGCATTAAGACACTCACACAACAGAGCATTAAGACACTCACACAACAGAGCATTAAGACACTCACACAACAGAGCATTAAGACACTCACACAACACAGCATTAAGACACTCACACAACATAGCATTAAGACACTCACACAACAGAGCATTAAGACACTCACACAACAGAGCATTAAGACACTCACACAACAGAGCATTAAGACACTCACACAACATAGCATTAAGACACTCACACAACAGAGCATTAAGACACTCACACAACACAGCATTAAGACACTCACACAACATAGCATTAAGACACTCACACAACAGAGCATTAAGACAATCACACAACACAGCATTAAGACACTCACACAACAGAGCATTAAGACACTCACACAACAGAGCATTAAGACACTCACACAACAGAGCGAAGCTCCATTTCAGGGAAAAACACATAAGCACGAAAAGTTTGAAGCCGACCAGATGTACTCTTCAGTTACTGTACATAATCCAACAAAATTTGTGCCTAGACAGCTTAAATATCCCCACCCAGGACCAGGGTCAAGGCGCCCTCTCTGAGGCTTCAGAAGTTGTTTTCATATTTTTCTTCTCAAACTACAAAGCTGACAACCAGAAGTTATATTTCCAGTCACATGCTACTTTGACTTCCTCTTCTGAATTGAGTATAAAAGTCAACAGGTCTCTGGATTCTTTAGCATTGTGGCTGATATTTCGTAATGCTGTGAGTGTCTAAATGTTACAGTTTTATTTCAGTAAATTGGTTTATGCGAATTAGCTGGAGAATGTCTCCTCTGGTGAGAAATGAGTCACATTCTTTGGACTTTATTAAGTTTTCTTGGGTTAAATCTACATAACTTACCTTTTACGTAAGCATAACAGCTGTGTCTTCAAGACCACTGTAAAAACAATTGCGTCTTATGTACCTAAAACCTATATAAAACTTTACTTAAACGCTGATTAATCTTACTCAGAGAAGGTCTGGATTGATTTTGAACTGTCTTTTGTCTTCTTCTGAAGGATATTGGGATAAATTAAATACAGGTTCTCATGCTATAATTTCTGAGTGCCTCATCCCATTGGTTTTAATTCATCAGCGCTGATAAACTGATAATGCAGCTTCTAGACGGCTTCAAACTTAATGTGCTAATATATTTAGGATATTGGTCTCATGGAGATAACAAGAGAAATCCTCTTCAGATTGGCTTCAAACCTAGTGCTTCTCAGTAAATGGCTTGCCTTTTTTGCCATTTTTTTTATTGAAGAAATTGGGATATTAGTCTTTCTGAGATCATTTTTTTTTCTGATTCGCTTCAAATCTTCAACGCTAATATTTAATTGCATTAGAACCTTATGTCGCACTCTACAGTATTTACATTTCGTGCACCGAGGTAGAGGGGACTGAGTTATGCAACACGGGGATACCTTCCTGGGATAGCGCAGCGACAGAAATACAGCCAGAGATAATACTTCGCTCTGGGAAGAGCTCTATCATGACTTTATAAAAGCACTGTGAAGTGTTTTTATCAAGATTGATGGACTCAACGCATCGACTCTAGGCTGGGGGACTGATTACTTCAGACTCCTCTTCATCTTACACTGTTTTTCTCTGTATTGAACTGAAGAAGCCTCTGGTTTTCTGAACCATTTACATCATAACAAAAGCAGTCAGGGAATTCGAGGAGAGGGAGTCAGGGAACATAGACTGAGCCAGGGAACATAGACTGAGCCAGGGAACATAGACTGCGCCAGGGAACATAGACTGCGCCAGGGAACATAGACTGCGCCAGGGAACATAGACTGCGCCAGGGAACATAGACTGCGCCAGGGAACATAGACTGCGCCAGGGAACATAGACTGAGCCAGGGAACATAGACTGCGCCAGGGAACATAGACTGCGCCAGGGAACATAGACTGAGCCAGGGAACATAGACTGAGCCAGGGAACATAGACTGCGCCAGGGAACATAGACTGAGCCAGGGAACATAGACTGAGCCAGGGAACATAGACTGAGCCAAGGAACATAGACTGCGCCAGGGAACATAGACTGCGCCAGGGAACATAGACTGAGCCAGGGAACATAGACTGAGCCAGGGAACATAGACTGAGCCAGGGAACATAGACTGCGCCAGGGAACATAGACTGAGCCAGGGAACATAGACTGAGCCAGGGAACATAGACTGCGCCAGGGAACATAGACTGCGCCAGGGAACATAGACTGCGCCAGGGAACATAGACTGCGCCAGGGAACATAGACTGCAGCTAAGGACGCAGAGCCACAGGGACGGTAAGAGGAAGGAATCTTGCGATGAGGTGGTTGAGGTAATTACCAAACACAGTTTCAAGAGTGGATATGATCGGATCCTGGAGGTCTGATCATATCTGCTCTTGGTAAGAGTTTAGAGGCGGGACCAGAAGGTATGTATTGACGCAGACAACAACACTAGGGGAATACACACACGAGTACACACACACGAGTGCACACACACGAGTGCACACACACGAGTGCACACACACGAGTGCACACACACGAGTGCACACACACGAGTGCACACACACGAGTGCACACACACGAGTGCACACACACGAGTGCACACACACGAGTGCACACACGAACCCACACCTGGTCAAGCACGTAAGGAAACTAGAGAAAGTGCAAAGGTTTGCGACAAGGTTAGTTCCACAACTCAGGGTCTGTCTTATGAAGAAAGGTTGAGGAAATAGGACTAACAACACTGGAGGAAAGAAGGGTCAGAGGAGACATGATAACGACATACAAAATACTGCGGGAATTGACAAGGTAGATAGTGACAGGTTGTTTCAGAGAGGAACACAGATACAAGGGGACACAACTGGAAGCTGAAGACTCAGATGAGTCAAAGGGATGTCAGGAAACACTTCTTCAGCCACAGAGTAGCAGGAAGTGGAATGGACTAGAGAAAATAATGAGGCAGGAACCACACATAGTTTTAAAACAAGGTATGATAAAGCCATGGAGCAGGGAGAGCAGACCCAGTAGCAGACAGGAAGAGCGGGGCCAGACTGAGACTCGACCCCTGCACCACAATTAGGTGAGTACAATTAGGTGAGTACACGAGTGCACACACACGAGTGCACACACACGAGTGCACACACACGAGTGCACACACACGAGTGCACACACACGAGTGCACACACACGAGTGCACACACACGAGTGCACACACACGAGTGCACACACACGAGTGCACACACACGAGTGCACACACTCAACAGCAACGACGATGTTTACTTCAGTATCACCCCACGGAAACGTATCACATCAATTCTGTTTTTCAGGTTTCCTATCAACAAGAGAACACACGACCAGGGCCTCTCAAGCCGCTTGGCGCTGTCAGAGTTGCTGTTTTTTGCCTTTCCCCGAAATTACACCTCGAAAGAGGGAACAGATTTTTTGGGGAGAGGGATGGGAGGGATGGGAGGGATGGCGTTGAGAAGAGCAGGATTGATACAGTAGGACAAGCAACCAATCCTTGATTGCACCAGTCGATGCACTACACCAATTAAAAGCAAATATCGAAGTGAATAACAAGAAATGAAAGATTTTTCAAACGTATTATTTTCAGTGAAGCGAATAATTGTTCACTTGTACTGCACTGAGTTTTTTCTTTTGTGTGTGTGTGTGTGTGTGTGTGTGTGTGTGTGTGTGTGTGTGTGTGTGTGTGTGTACAATGGGAGGATTGCTGGTGTCTTTTCTTTCTGTCTCATAAACATGGAAGATAAAATGTACGCGTATATGTACACACACACATCTAAATTTTCTTCTATTTTTTAACAGTACTTGTTATATATTTTTTTCCTCCACAAATCATGCGTGTTGTAAAAAGCCAATAAAATGCTGGAAGCAAGAGGATAGCAACTTCTTGTCCTGTATAAATTACTAAATACAACGTTTTCTTCGTTTTTGGGTCACTCTGCCTCGGTGGTCACTGCCTCGGGGGTCACTCTGCCTCGGTGGGAGACAGCTGTTGTGACCTTGATACTGTAAGAAATCACGAAAGCACTTAGAATTTCACTATTTTTTCACAGTGATTGTCTGTACATCAATTCAAAACTCTGCTAAAAAAACACCTTCTCGCCCAAAACTAAATACCCACTACTTTACATTACCTACAAAGTTATTAAATAACTTTACACTGCCTCAAAATAACAATATTCACTGTGTTACTCCCCTAGCCTCAAAACCCCCTACAAAATTGCTCAAAGAAAAATAATGTATCAAACATAATCTAGTACAAATGTTGAAACTTATACCTAATAATGTATATGTCATGTTATATCTTATAATGTATAAACCACCTAATATAAAGAAATCCATCCTCATGTACCCTTGAGCTCCTTGTAACTCATCTAATGACCATATAAACTGTTATTGCAAAACAAAATATTGATTTAATTTGTTTAATCCGATTTAATAATTCTATTATGTAGACATATAAAATTGTAAATGATCCAAAATTATAAAACTATTATGTTTAAAAAATGTCATGCTCAAATTATGTTCAAATTTCATAGCTTAAATACTCAACTATACTTATATTGTAAACTGTCTATTATAATTCTTACCATTTAGCCTCAAAACCCCTTACTTAATTGCTCAAAGAAAAATAGTTTATCAAACATAATCTAGTACAAATGTTGAAACTTATACCTCATGTACCCTTATGTACCCTTGTGCTCCTTGTAACTCATCTAATGACCATATAATTTGTTATTACAACACAAATTACTGATTTAATTTGTTTAATCTCATTTAATTAATTTTATAAATAAGACAAAAGTATATAACTATGTTTCAAAAATGTCATGTCTAAACTATGTTCAAATTTCAGAGCTTAAATACTCAAATATACTCATATTGTAAACGATTTACTAAAATTCTTACCATTTAGTTTTAAGTTAATTTTAAGTCTGCCCAAAATGCCCTGCATATTAGGGGCTTTTGGCATGTACACCTCATAACATCTCATAACCCATTGTAATGCGTAATGCTTTGTATCATGTCCAAATAAACTATTATTATATTATTATTATTATTATTATTATTATTATTATTATTATTATTATTATTATTATTATTATTATTATTATTATTATTATTCCACTTTCCCTTGTGATGTAGTCAGGGTGCTGTGAGGTCTACCTAAGCAGCCACACCTGCCCTTCGTAAATAGCTGTCAGACACGCCTCTCGACTTAAGTCTCAGGTCTTTTGTCTTTTGGACTAGCGTCAGGTTTCGGCGTCAGGTCAAAGCACATGGTGCACTCCTCATTGGGGGGATGCTTGGAGGACCATATAAGGCCGAGGAAACAACTAGAGAGGGACATTCTGGCGGAGCTCTGGCCTG
>WNWK01011152.1:0-7500 GCA_009830355.1 Cherax destructor | reverse complement strand
TCAACACAAAATTTACTGGCATTTTTATTTGTTTAGTTATTGCTTTATATCTAATGTCCTTTACAATAATGTTAGTGATAATTCTGGAGTTTTGACTGAAAAAGACTGAGTGCCAAAATATACCCACCAGACAACTCATTACTGCTTTGAAAGCAATGACAAAATAAAATCATTATCACCGTCAAAGCAACGGCCAGACATACTCATTACCACTCACAACGCAAGCTAATTAATAATGTAAAAATAACCACCAGACACACTCATTACCAGTCAAAATGGTCACCCGACACACTCATCACCAGTCAAAATGGTCACGAGACACACTCATTACCAGTCAAAATGGTCACCAGACACACTCATTACCAGTCAAAATGGTCACCAGACACACTCATTACCACTGTCAAAGTAACCACCAGACACACTCATTACTACTCTTTAACATGTGGCATCAGGAGGTTTAAACTCTCCACAACACAACTAACACAAATAAGCGAGCGGCAACAAAAACACACATTATAAAAGATGCTTCAATAAAACCACAACACACACACACATACACACACCTCGGGGCCAGGAGCTGAGTCTCGACCCCTGCAACCACAATTAGGTGAGTACACACACATGCCCTACGTGGCAACTCTGCCATTCAGGGCCCGCTGTGTGACTGGTCCATTACTGAGTGTTGATTGGCTATCTGAACCTATTATGCTTTCTCATTGGTCGGCCTCAACCCAAAACAACGTAAAAAAAAAATCACTGAACAAGAATATATTTTTTCCCCCATTTGTCTTTTTTTTAATTCTCAGGCAGAATGGGATTAAAGTCTTTGATGCTCTGTGTACTGCCATAATCCTGGGTCCCCAAGAGCAGTAAATAAATATTTGCATTGTATATAATGCATTGGTCCCAATGGGGCCCATATATTCTGTATGATAAAGCTAATGTTTCACTTGAAGTAAATGATTAAGGTCGAGTTAGGAGTTTTATTTTCTCATTTTTGACTCGTCTGAGGTTTTATGAAGACAAAAACTTTTTCGTCGGCTCTGGGCACTTTTTTTTTTTTTTTTGGTACCAACTGGATAATTCAGGAGAGAGCTTATGTTAAATGTCACCCCCAAAAACGGAGACAAAAGAATAATTCCAACCACAGGGCCAGGGATAGATTTTTTGCGGCCCACGAACATAAAAAAAAAAGATGGATAAATTATTATTTGGGATGTCTACAGTATGAACGACAGTCTGGAATTCTAGTGTCATGTACATAATTGGACTTTAATTTGGTTATTGTGCGATTCAAGAACAGTATCACTCATATTCCTTAACTCCAGTCATGTTTCTCAATACACGTAAAAGACTTTTTAGATTCACCTCAGAACTTTCAATAGGTAACATGACTCACGAAATCGTAATGACACGATTGCAAACAAACCATACCACGGGTGGGGTTAGAACCCGCGATCAGAGTCTCGAAACTCCAGCGTCGGTCTGGAGTTTTGAGACTCTGATCGCGGGTTCTAACCCCACACTTGGTATGGTTTCAATAGGTAGACGAGCTGCAGCTCAGCTCCCTCAACGGACCCAGGAGCTGTAAGTCAATTCTCCCATGAGATTCAGGAGCTGAAGATCAAGAATTTCAAGAGGTCTAATACTTTTAGCTGTATACACTCAAGAAGTTGAGTACCTGCACTTCAACACCCTCAAAAGAACCAGGAACTGTAGATCAACACCCAAAAGATACACAGGAGCTGTAACTCAACACAAACCCAAAAGCTTAAGCTGTACCCAGTAAGACGCTCTATCAAGGTAAATCACTATGCGAAAGTTGGCAACTGGTTACCGTAGACTTTATCTAGCTTACAGACCTCGGTGCTCAGAGTGCCTGGGAGACTGACTGCCTTCTAGGGATATTACTCCCCCAGTGACAGTATATTTTAATGAAATAGACACCAGTTATTCTGTTATGCGAGGGGGCACATGCGAGGACATAGAATTGTCAAGAATAATATTTGAATAAAGCGTATTTTTTATTTTTTGCAAGGTTTTAGACTGAGATTATCTCCTAAATGGCTAAAATAAACTGCTTAAACTTTAAATGGTTTAGGTTTAAAGCAGAATACAAGTGTGCGTAATTTTTTAGCTTCATAGCCCAATTTCTTAGTGATCCAGAAGGGTAAATACGATATTAAACAAAAAAATATAAATAAAATTTGAGAACTGGAGCTTATAAAGCATACGAAAACTTCATACCCTAATCTATGACACACCAGCACTGAACGTTTGAAGCCGATATAATGAGACATTCCCAAGTAATATCCCCAAAACCGATATCTCACATATTTTATTTAAATTAGCAAATACTTCCTCCAGCTGCCCGGTGGGGAGCTGGAGGAAGCTGCCTGCAGCCCAGGAAGCTGCAGGCAGCTTCCTCACGTCCTCACCACACTCCTCTGCTTCTGATATAAATTAATTACAGAAAGTTTAGAGCAACTTCCTCCTGAAATTGAACTTAGCATCGTGAAGAAAGAGGTGGATGAGAGGAGGCCAACATCTGTAACAAAAAAAAAATAAAGAGTTGACAAGAGGGGAATCAACATTCGTAAATAAAGAGGTGAAAGCGACGGGGAAGAGCCAATATCCGGTAATAAAGAGGTGGACGTGAGGGAAGACGGGAGAATAGAGATGTGGATGTGAGGGAAGGCGCACCAACATCCGCGAGAGCCTGAGGGAGTAGTGACGTTGTGTCGTCTTCTTACACTCCCAATTTGTTACACCGAATTCTTGTTTTCAGGTTCATTGGAGTATGAGAAAGGGAAGGGGAAAGTTGGAGTGAGAGAGAGAAAGCGAAAGAAAGGGCCATATCCCGATAGCAACGAACAAATGAAAGTAAAGGAATACTGGCCGACGAGAGAGAGACAGACAGACAGAGAAAGACAGACACATAGACAGGCCAACAGAGAGAGAGAGAAGGGGAAGGGGGGTTCTGCAGGAGAATAATTATGATAAAGACAAGGGTCTCGGGGGCAGGCATTCCCCAAGCGCCTTAATTTTAGATCGGGTCGTCCAACAAGATAATCAATCAGCCGAGCACCGCTCTGCATTACCATGCCCCGACCCCCCGACCTACTGTACGTACTCATACCCCGAGCCCTGTCTTTCATAGTCATGCCCCGAGCACCCCTCTGCATTCTTATGCCCCAAGTACCCCTCTGCATACCTATACCCCGAGCACCGCCATACACACTCATTGTTGCTAAGTTGTCATAGAAGCTAGAGAAATAGTCTCCTGAAGTCTTTTCTTTATTTAATAAATGTTTATCATGTGGTAGCAGGGCCAGAGCCACGGACACAGTGAACGAATGGAGAGCAATGAGGGCCTAGGTGATCCCTGTAGGATGGAATCTGGCAGATTCTACCAGGCTTAATGGTCTGCTGGCTTCAAGGTTCGTGTCTCGAAAGTTCGGGACTTGTTCAGCAGAGTTCCCGAAGATCCCAAACCATCAGGCTCTCTGATCTGCCGAGTTCAAGGTAAATACCTCAATGGTTCGAGGTTCGTTCAGCAGAGTTCTTGAAGACCTTATCATATAAATTACAGAACACTTGATGTACCCTGTCTTAATCCAACGATAATTAAGAGTCTCGTAAGTTTCCCTGTCTTCTAATAAAATGTTAATTTTTCCACTATGATCTACCTTGTCCATAATTACTATCGCATTTGCTTTGTCTGTTTCGTAAGGTGAAGTCCAGGATCTTTCCTTAATTCATGGTATAACTTCTTAACAAATCTTTGAGGAAAATTGTGTTGTAGAGGTCTGAGCACAGCTCAGGCTTCTACAACAGAGATATAACCAGGGCAGCCAACCCTCCCTTACCTAGAGATATAACCAGGGCAGCCAACCCTCCCTTACCTAGAGATATAACCAGGGCAGCCAACCCTCCCTTACCTAGAGATATAACCAGGGCAGCCAACCCTCCCTTACCTAGAGATATAACCAGGGCAGCCAACCCTCCCTTACCTAGAGATATAACCAGGGCAGCCAACCCTCCCTTACCTAGAGATATAACCAGGGCAGCCAACCCTCCCTTACCTAGAGATATAACCAGGGCAGCCAACCCTCCCTTACCTAGAGATATAACCAGGGCAGCCAACCCTCCCTTACCTAGAGATATAACCAGGGCAGCCAACCCTCCCTTACCTAGAGATATAACCAGGGCAGCCAACCCTCCCTTACCTAGAGATATAACCAGGGCAGCCAACCCTCCCTTACCTAGAGATATAACCAGGGCAGCCAACCCTCCCTTACCTAGAGATATAACCAGGGCAGCCAACCCTCCTTACCTAGAGATATAACCAGGGCAGCCAACCCTCCCTTACCTAGAGATATAACCAGGGCAGCCAACCCTCCCTTACCTAGAGATATAACCAGGGCAGCCAACCCTCCCTTACCTAGAGATATAACCAGGGCAGCCAACCCTCCCTTACCTAGAGATATAACCAGGGCAGCCAACCCTCCCTTACCTAGAGATATAACCAGGGCAGCCAACCCTCCCTTACCTAGAGATATAACCAGGGCAGCCAACCCTCCCTTACCTAGAGATATAACCAGGGCAGCCAACCCTCCCTTACCTAGAGATATAACCAGGGCAGCCAACCCTCCCTTACCTAGAGATATAACCAGGGCAGCCAACCCTCCCTTACCTAGAGATATAACCAGGGCAGCCAACCCTCCCTTACCTAGAGATATAACCAGGGCAGCCAACCCTCCCTTACCTAGAGATATAACCAGGGCAGCCAACCCTCCCTTACCTAGAGATATAACCAGGGCAGCCAACCCTCCCTTACCTAGAGATATAACCAGGGCAGCCAACCCTCCCTTACCTAGAGATATAACCAGGGCAGCCAACCCTCCTTTACCTAGATATATAACCAGGGCAGCCAACCCTCACTTACCTAGAGATATAACCAGGGCAGCCAACCCTAACTTACCTAGAGATATAACCAGGGCAGCCAACCCTCCCTTACCTAGAGATATAACCAGGGCAGCCAACCCTCCCTTACCTAAAGATATAACCAGGGCAGCCAACCCTCCCTTACCTAGAGATATAACCAGGGCAGCCAACCCTCCCTTACCTAGAGATATAACCAGGGCAGCCAACCCTCCCTTACCTAGAGATATAACCAGGGCAGCCAACCCTCCCTTACCTAGAGATATAACCAGGGCAGCCAACCCTCCCTTAGCTCCTCAGAGGGTTGGATTCATTAACTTTTTTACCGCTAAGTTATAATGAGATAAATGACGAGAGCTTACCACACTCCCTCCTTCCTTCCCTCCCTCCACCTTCCCTCCCTCCCTCACTCTCTTCCCTTATCTCTTCCCTCCAAATCCTCCCCCTCCTCTCCTCTCTACTACCCCACCACACTCTTCCCCTGGCACCATCCCCTCTCGTCGCTTCTTCTACTCTCTCTCTCTCCATCCTTCTCCTATCCCTCTCCTCCCTCCTATCTCCACTTTCCTCTCACTGTCACTTCTTACCCTTCACCTAACATTCCCTTCTCTCTGTCTCTCTCCTCTTTCCTTCCTTTCTTTAGCTTCTTGTTCGTGGATGAAAAAAAAAATCCCCAGAAACACAGGTAATCAGCTGTGTATCCCAACAGGGAGACCTTGACCCACTGAGCAAGTGGAATGATAGATGAATGTTGAATTTTAACGTGGATAAATGCCATGCAATAGAAATGGAAGAAACTGCAAAACAGGCCTCACGAAGACTGTAAACTCTGTGATAATATATTTCAACCATGAGATGAAAAAAGAGATCCATGGAGTGAAGAATACTCTCGTGGTGAGACGATTCCTCAATGACTCACAAACTCGTAGTATCGCCATTGCAAAGGAACCACGATACCGTGGTTTGATTCTTCAATGTCTTAAATTGTGTTAAAGTTTCTTTTTTTGGGGGGTTTACAGATCCAAGGATCATCATTAACAGAAGTGTGTCGCCGGAAGTACAAATTAACGAAATCGTGTTAAATTCCCACGCGATACCAGTCAACTTCTTAAAAAAAAAAAAAAGTTACATATATAGACTGGGGCAAAAAATAAAAAAAATTCTGTTCTCAAGAAGCACTCTGTGACCACTTTATTAGGTACACCTTCACACCTGCTCGTTAATGCAAATATCCAATCAGCCAGTCACGTGACAGCACCTCAATGCCTGAAATCAAGTAGACATGATTAAGAGGTTCAGTTGTTGTTCAGACTGAACATCAGAATGTGGAAGATATGTGATGTAAGTGAGTTTGACCGTGGGATAGTGTCCCGCACCTCGATCGCTAGCGCACTCAGCTCACACACTGAGGTCCGGAGTTCGAATCTCTTCTGGTACTGCTGGAAAACATTAGGGACGTCTTTCCATAAGACACCTGCTGTCCATGTTCACCCATCAGTATAAAATGGGCACCTGGGTGTTAGTGGACTGGTGTGGGCGAAATTATTTACAAACATTGTCTCTACGTCCACAGCAGAGTGACTTCGGCTATGCGCCCATACTTATCTGGGATCTAGCTCCGTGGTAAAGTACTGGTTACTCTGATACAGAGTTTACAGGTTCGAGTCCTGCTGTGGACGGGCTGTGGCCCGTTGCCCAGCTCAATGGGAAACCCAAGTGCAGAGGTCTGATGGAAGTCAAAAGCGTCCTGATGGAGCCACTATGCTACCCTGGAAGGATGGTAAGCAGATTGCTTGGGACTACACCTGTGCTGCCACAATGGCAGACACCTACTTGCCATACTCCGTAGCCGAAGGGAGTGGAGCTGCCAGCCACAGGGAGACCCAGAAGACCCGCAAATATGAAAGCCTTTCCCCTTGCTATAACTTCATCCCAATTGGAGCATGGGGCAAGTGTGCTCTAAAGTTTCTCAAAGAGCTGGGTGAAAAACTCATCATAGAAACCGAGGACCACAAGGCGGCCAGCTTCCTCTTTCAGAGACTCAGTGTTGCAATCCAGAGGGGAAATGCCTGCAGCATTCTGGGCACGCGGCCACTGCCTGGGAGCTGGAAGAGGTATTTGAAATGTAGCTTTGAGTTGTTATCTATGTTGTTTTACTCCATATTGTATTCTTGTCAATGTATTTTATCTTTAAACAAAGTATATAAAAAATATAGGGGGTGGTAGGATAAAATTTTCAAACAGCTTCAGGGAGAACTTTGAGTTTTCCCTGAAGCAAGTTTATTCCTTTCTCTGAGGTGGTACATCCTATATATATATATATATATATATATATATATATATATATATATATATATATATATATATATATATATATATATATATATATATATATATATACACACACACACACAGCAGCAGCAATTGACACAGGGGAATTTTTCGCCTTCGAAAAAGTATTTCGAATCTCCAGCCACAATATCCCAATTAATTAAATTTAACGACCAATCAGAGAAATCGGCCATAAAGGAAGAGTGTCCCAGAGTAAGTCACTGA
>WNWK01011151.1:0-66086 GCA_009830355.1 Cherax destructor | reverse complement strand
GTGGAGCCTCCATTCACCTGCTTAAGAAGGTCTGTGAATTTCCTTCTGCATATGGGCGAGCTGCTTATATATATATATATATATATATATATATATATATATATGAATATATATATATATATATATTAATGATCATTTTGAGTTGAGATATTTTGGTTGAGGACTGATGTGCAGTTCTGGTGTGTCTTTCTTTGCAGCAGTTAGTTTATAGTCGATAGTTTATAGTCTTTTAGTTTATATCTTTAACGAAGTGTGTATAAAAGTAGCGTCTCTAACACAGGGTGATATGAGGGTAGTGGGGTTAACATGGCAATCAAAGATTTTGAGACCGCCTTTGAGAATTTGAGAGTCCAGCGAGATATCTTTAAAGGAGGTGGAGGAAATATTTCGAAGTCATGGTTCTGAAGAACGTTCGCTGCTGAATTAGTCATGATTTTGTGGGCCTCATCGCAACTAAAATAGTCGGATGAAAGCATCTTTAGTGCTGAATAGTTTAGACACTTTATCTTCCACCTTGGTCGTGATGAGAGTTGCTTAGGTCATCTTCGATGACTCTGAGATTTCGCCAGTAAGTGTGCGATTGCGCACATGGTTCGACTGTATCCTGAAAGCTCCCAACCAGGGAGCTCAGCAAAAGTATGGCTTGGAGGTTGTGTTTGTTGATATATGAAGTTTGTGAGAGTGTGTGAAATGTATGTGACTGTGTGAAGTTGCATTTAAGGTATGTCCCTAAGAATTTTCCCTTGTCTTGTCTCTCTGTGTGAATTATTTATTTGAATGTTGAAATGAGTACTTTTGTTTTTATTCCATAACAACATGAAGAAAGTCTTGGCAATATTGAGTACAAGTTTGTAAATTAATGCACTTAACTAATTAAAATGTCGTCTTAGCCTACCCAGAAGTCTAACTTGTTTGTGAGTGAGGTCAAGAAGCGCGAACAATAACCTTCTGTTTTCCCTTCTTTGTTGACAAGATTTCTGCCAATATCACCTGACTCACTACTTAGGTCAACGACCCTAAAACTTCGTCCCAACGCAAGTGTATTAGTCACCTAGAGGTGTATGTCTTTCCCTGTATGTACTCTGTAATTTACTTTAATTCCTGTTATGGAGATGAAAGTAGTTTTGTACAATTGAAATGCACTAACAAATTAATAAGTAAGTTTATTCATGTATACACAAATACAGTTACATAGATTATCATACATAGCAGCATATGTGTAAAGAACCTAGGATAACTCAAAAAGTCAAACAAAGTGACTTATTTCCATTGGGGTCCTTTTAATACCTTATTATTATACTAAAACGGAGATAACATCTTATTATTATACTATAAAGGAGATATACAAGGAATAAGGAAAAATGAGTTATTTTTTTTTATATTTGCATGTGTGTTAGCTAAAAAATATTAAAAATAATTCTCCTCCCTTTCTGTCGCTACATTCATTAGGTACCTTTTGGTTCTCTTCTTGAACTGGCTGATGCTATGACTGGCTTTGACATGTGCAGGCAGTCTGTTCCATTCCTTTATTGCTGTACAATAAAAGGTGTTTGAAGCCTGGCCACTGATTGTGGGTACTACAAAGTTGTGATCTCTCCCCCTATTACTATGACTGCTTTGGTTCCCAGCCTTGACAAAATTGGCAGCAATATATTCTGGACACTGTTTGTGAGCAATTTTATAAACTTGATTTATTTCAGTTGTTTTACTCTGTCTTCAACATTCAGCATATCCAATAGTTGTAATTCATCCCGGCCTATATGTTCTCTTAGACCTCCCAGGTCCAGGATGAATCTTACCATATTGTTCAGGGTGATTTGTAGTCTATCTTTCAGTTGTTTTTTTGTCAATGACTCTTGTGCGGTCAATACATTTTTAATCCAGTCAACAAGTTCGCCGTCACTTAAAACATTATGCACCGGGGGATTTCTCTCAGCTCCTTTCTTTTGTATAATAACATTTTGATAATTACATCACAATACTGTGACATGTATACAATGTTACATTGTATACAATGTCACATGCAAGGATACAATAACACTCCAGTAAGAACATACACCGTAGCAAATAAAATAACAGACGCAAGCAAAGTTTCATACTGTGACTCAGATACATTAACAAATACATTGAAATCCATATTGACACATGCATAAATACATACTAGAATACTGATACTCATATGGCACACATTGACATATACACTGACTCATATAATATCACATAAACACATGCTCTGAGAAAGTCCAGTAATGAGAAATACACTGACATTTACACTGATACATTCATATAATGACACAGATTCTGTCATACACTCATAGACTGACGTACAATGAAAATTGTACAATGTAGCATTTGCAATATCACACTTGCTCAGTGAAGGATAATCACCCACCCATACAATGACAAGATCATCACCCACCCATACAATGACAAGATAATCACCCGCCCAAACAATGACAAGATCATCACCCACCCATACAATGACAAGATCATCACCCACCCATACAATGACAAGATCATCACCCACCCATTCAATGACAAGATCATCACCCACCCATACAATGACAAGATCATCACCCACCCATACAATGACAAGATCATCACCCACCCATACAATGACAAGATCATCACCCACCCATACAATGACAAGATCATCACCAACCCATACAATGACAAGATCATCACCCACCCATACAATGACAAGATCATCACCCACCCATACAATGACAAGATCATCACCCACCCATACAATGACAAGATCATAACCCACCCATACAATGACAAGATCATCACCAACCCATACAATGACAACATCATCACCCACCCATACAATGAAAAGATCATCACCCACCCATACAATGACAAGATCATCACCCACCCATACAATGACAAGATCATCACCCACCCATACAATGACAAGATCATCACCCACCCATACAATGACAAGATCATCACCCACCCATACAATGACAAGATCATCACCCACCCATACAATGACAAGATCATCACCCACCCATACAATGACAAGATCATCACCCACCCATACAATGACAAGATCATCACTCCACCCATACAATGACAAGATCATCACCCACCCATACAATGACAAGATCATCACCCACCCATACAATGACAAGATCATCACCCACCCATACAATGACAAGATCATCACCCACCCATACAATGACAAGATCACATACCAACTCACCCATACAATGACAAGATCATCACCCACCCATACAATGACAAGATCATCACCACCTCAATGACACACATGACAAGATCATCACCCACCCATACAATGACAAGATCATCACCCACCCATACAATGACAAGATCATCACCCACCCATACAATGACAAGATCATCACCCACCCATACAATGACAAGATCATCACCCACCCATACAATGACAAGATCATCACCCACCCATACAATGACAAGATCATCACCCACCCATACAATGACAAGATCATCACCCACCCATACAATGACAAGATCATCACCCACCCATACAATGACAAGATCATCACCACCCATACAATGACAAGATCATCACCCACCCATACAATGACAAGATCATCACCCACCCATACAATGACAAGATCCACCCACCATACAATGACAAGATCATCACCCACCCATACAATGACAAGATCTCACCCACCCATACAATGACAAGATCATCACCCACCCATACAATGACAAGATCATCACCCACCCATACAATGACAAGATCATCACCCACCCATACAATGACAAGGTCATCACCCACCCATACAATGACAAGATCATCACCCACCCATACAATGACAAGATCATCACCCACCCATACAATGACAAGATCATCACCCACCCATACAATGACAAGATCATCACCCACCCATACAATGACAAGATCATCACCCACCCATACAATGACAAGATCATCACCCACCCATACAATGACAAGATCATCACCCACCCATACAATGACAAGATCATCACCACCCATACAATGACAAGTCATCACCCACCCATACAATGACAAGATCATCACCCACCCATACAATGCAAGATCATCACCCACCCATACAATGACAAGATCATCACCCACCCATACAATGACAAGTATCACCCACCCATAAATGACAAGATATCACCCACCCATACAATGACAAGATCATCACCCACCCATACAATGACAAGATCATCACCCACCCATACAATGACAAGATCATCACCCACCCATACAATGACAAGATCATCACCCACCCATACAATGACAAGATCATCACCCACCCATACAATGACAAGATCATCACCCACCCATACAATGACAAGATCATCACCACCCATACAATGACAAGATCATCACCCACCCATACAATGACAAGATCATCACCCACCCATACAATGACAAGATCATCACCCACCCATACAATGACAAGATCATCACCACCCATACAATGACAAGATCATCACCCACCCATACAATGACAAGATCATCACCCACCCATACAATGACAAGATCATCACCCACCCATACAATGACAAGATCATCACCCACCCATACAATGACAAGATCATCACCCACCCATACAATGACAAGATCATCACCCACCCATACAATGACAAGATCATCACCCACCCATACAATGACAAGATCATCACCCACCCATACAATGACAAGATCATCACCCACCCATACAATGACAAGATCATCACCACCATACAATGACAAGATCATCACCCACCCATACAATGACAAGATCATCACCCACCCATACAATGACAAGTCATCACCACCCATACAATGACAAGATCATCACCCACCCATACAATGACAAGATCATCACCCACCCATACAATGACAAGATCATCACCCACCCATACAATGACAAGATCATCACCACCCATACAATGACAAGATCATCACCCACCCATACAATGACAAGATCATCACCCACCCATACAATGACAAGATCATCACCCACCCATACAATGACAAGATCATCACCACCCATACAATGACAAGATCATCACCCACCCATACAATGACAAGATCATCACCCACCCATACAATGACAAGATCATCACCCACCCATACAATGACAAGATCATCACCCACCCATACAATGACAAGATCATCACCCACCCATACAATGACAAGATCATCACCCACCCATACAATGACAAGATCATCACCCACCCATACAATGACAAGATCATCACCCACCCATACAATGACAAGATCATCACCCACCCATACAATGACAAGATCATCACCCACCCATACAATGACAAGATCATCACCCACCCATACAATGACAAGATCATCACCCACCCATACAATGACAAGATCATCACCCACCCATACAATGACAAGATATCACCCACCCATACAATGACAAGATCATCACCCACCCATACAATGACAAGATCATCACCCACCCATACAATGACAAGATCATCACCCACCCATACAATGACAAGATCATCACCACCCATACAATGACAAGATCATCACCCACCCATACAATGACAAGATCATCACCACCCATACAATGACAAGATCATCACCCACCCATACAATGACAAGATCATCACCCACCCATACAATGACAAGATCATCACCCACCCATACAATGACAAGATCATCACCCACCCATACAATGACAAGATCATCACCCACCCATACAATGACAAGATCATCACCCACCCATACAATGACAAGATCATCACCCACCCATACAATGACAAGATCATCACCCACCCATACAATGACAAGATCATCACCCACCCATACAATGACAAGATCATCACCCACCCATACAATGACAAGATCATCACCCACCCATACAATGACAAGATCATCACCCACCCATACAATGACAAGATCATCACCCACCCATACAATGACAAGATCATCACCCACCCATACAATGACAAGATCATCACCCACCCATACAATGACAAGATCATCACCCACCCATACAATGACAAGATCATCACCCACCCATACAATGACAAGATCATCACCCACCCATACAATGACAAGATCATCACCACCCATACAATGACAAGATCATCACCCACCCATACAATGACAAGATCATCACCCACCCATACAATGACAAGATCATCACCCACCCATACAATGACAAGATCATCACCCACCCATACAATGACAAGATCATCACCCACCCATACAATGACAAGATCATCACCCACCCATACAATGACAAGATCATCACCCACCCATACAATGACAAGATCATCACCCACCCATACAATGACAAGATCATCACCCACCCATACAATGACAAGATCATCACCCACCCATACAATGACAAGATCATCACCCACCCATACAATGACAAGATCATCACCCACCCATACAATGACAAGATCATCACCCACCCATACAATGACAAGATCATCACCCACCCATACAATGACAAGATCATCACCCACCCATACAATGACAAGATCATCACCCACCCATACAATGACAAGATCATCACCCACCCATACAATGACAAGATCATCACCCACCCATACAATGACAAGATCATCACCCACCCATACAATGACAAGATCATCACCCACCCATACAATGACAAGATCATCACCCACCCATACAATGACAAGATCATCACCCACCCATACAATGACAAGATCATCACCCACCCATACAATGACAAGATCATCACCCACCCATACAATGACAAGATCATCACCCACCCATACAATGACAAGATCATCACCCACCCATACAATGACAATATAATCACCCACCCATACAATGACAAGATCATCACCCACCCATACAATGACAAGATCATCACCCACCCATACAATATACAAGACCATCACCCACCCATACAATGACAAGATCATCACCCACCCATACAATGACAAGATCATCACCCACCCATACAATGACAAGATCATCACCCACCCATACAATGACAAGATCATCACCCACCCATACAATGACAAGATCATCACTCACCCATACAATGACAAGATCATCACCCACCCATACAATCACAAGATATACCCTACCCATATAATGATCAAGATCATCACACCCATACAATGCAGTTCATCATCATCTCTCTCCCTATACAATACAAGATCATCATCACCATCATGACAAATATCACTCCACCATCAATGACAAGATCATCACCCACCATACAATGACAAGATCATCACTCCCCATAAATATCACAAGTCATCACCACCATACAATGACAAGATCATCACCACCCAACAATGACAAGATCATCACCCACCATAATGCACAAGATCATCACCACCCATACAATACAAGATCATCACCACCCAATGTACAATGACAAGATCATCACACCATACAATGCAGATCATCACCACCCATACAATGACAATGTATCACCACCCAACAATGACAAGACATCATCAATGACAGACATCACACTGCATACACATGACAAGTCTCACACCATCAATGACAGATCATGACAACTTCATGACAGACATGCACACGACAATGTGACAGATCATCATCACACACAATGTAAGATCAATGCACACACAATGACAGATCACACACTCATACACTGACAATGTAATGCACGACAATGCAGCACGACAACGTAGCATACAATCACAATTACACCTGACAATGCAGCACGACAAGTCAGCAACGACAATGTAGTCACACGACAATGTGCAGCACGACAATGTCAGCACGACAATGTAGCACACAATGCACGACAATGTGCACATTGAGCACGACATGTGCAGCACGACAATGTGCAGCACTGACAATGTGCAGCAATCCGACAATGTGCAGCACGACAATGTGCAGCACGACAATGTGCAGCACGACAATGTCAGCACGACAATGTGCAGCACGACAATGTGCAGACGACAATGAGCCATTAGCACGACAATGTGCAGCACGACAATAACGAATGTGCGACGACAATGTCAGCAACTGTGCAACGACAAGTCACGACAATGTGCAGCACGACAATGTGCAGCACAGACAATGTTCAAGCACGACAATGTGCAGCACGACAATGTGCACGACAATGTGCAGCACGACAATGTGCAGCACGACAATGTGCAGCACGACAATGTGCAGCACGACAATGTCAGCACGACAATGTGCAGCACGACAATGTGCAGCACGACAATGTCAGCACGACAATGTGCAGCACGACAATGTGCAGACATGACGACAATGTGCAGCACGACAATGTCAGCACGACAATGGGCAGCACGACAATGTGCAGCACGACAATGTGCAGCACGACAATGTGCACGACAATGGAGCAGACAATGTGCAGCACGACAATGTGCAGCACGACAATGTGCAGCACGACAATGTGCAGCACGACAATGTGCAGCACGACAATGTGCAGCACGACAATGGCAGACAGTCACACGACAATGTGCAGCAGACGACAATGTGCAGCACGACAATGTGCAGCACGACAATGTGCAGCACGACAATGTGCAGCACGACAATGTGCAGCACGACAATGTGCAGCACGACAATGTGCAGCACGACAATGTGCAGCACGACAATGTGCAGCACGACAATGTGCAGCACGACAATGTGCAGCACGACAATGTGCAGCACGACAATGTGACCTAGCACGACAATGTGCAGCACGACAATGTGCAGCACGACAATGGCAGCACGACAATGTAGCACGACAATGTGCAGCACGACAATGTCAGCAGAATGAGCACGACAATGTGCAGCACGACAATGTGCACGCACAATGCAGCACGACAATGTGCAGCACGACAATGTGCAGCACGACAATGTGCAGCACGACAATGGCAGCACGACAATGGAGCATGAGCACGACAATGTGCAGCACGACAATGGCAGCACGACAATGAGCAGACAATCGACAATGTGCAGCACGACAATGGCAGCACGACAATGTGCAGCACGACAATGTGCAAGCACGACAATGGAGCACGACAATGTGAGCACGACAATGCGACAATGTGCAGCACGACAATGTGCAGCACGACAATGTGGCAGCACGACAATGTGCAGCACGACAATGTGCAGCGAATGCAGCGACAATGGCAGCACGACAATGGCAGCACGACAATGCAGCACGACAATGTGCAGCACGACAATGTGCAGCACGACAATGGCAGCACGACAATGTGCAGCACGACAATGTGCAGCACGACAATGTGCAGCACGACAATGTAGCAGCACGACAATGTGCAGCACGACAATGTGCAGCACGACAATGTGCAGCACGACAATGTGCAGCACGACAATGTGCAGCACGACAATGTGCAGCACGACAATGTGCAGCACGACAATGTGCAGCACGACAATGTGCAGCACGACAATGTGCAGCACGACAATGTGCAGCACGACAATGTGCAGCACGACAATGTGCAGCACGACAATGTGCAGCACGACAATGTGCAGCACGACAATGTGCAGCACGACAATGTGCAGCACGACAATGTGCAGCACGACAATGTGAGCACGACAATGTGAGCACGACAATGTGAGCACGACAATGTGAGCACGACAATGTGAGCACGACAATGTGAGCACGACAATGTGAGCACGACAATGTGAGCACGACAATGTGAGCACGACAATGTGAGCACGACAATGTGAGCACGACAATGTGCAGCACGACAATGTGCAGCACGACAATGTGCAGCACGACAATGTGCAGCACGACAATGTGCAGCACGACAATGTGCAGCACGACAATTGAGCACGACAATGTGCAGCACGACAATGTGCAGCACGACAATGTGCAGCACGACAATGTGCAGCACGACAATGTGCAGCACGACAATGTGCAGCACGACAATGTGCAGCACGACAATGTGCAGCACGACAATGGCAGCACGACAATGTGCAGCACGACAATGTGCAGCACGACAAGTGTAGCACGACAATGTGCAAAGCACGACAATGTGCAGCACGACAATGTGCAGCACGACAGTACGACAATGTGCAGCACGACAATGTGCAGCACGACAATGTGCAGCACGACAATGTGCAGCATGACAATGTGCAGCACGACAATGGGCAGCACGACAAGTGCAGCGACAATGTGCAGCACGACAATGTGCAGCACGACAATAGGCAGCACGACAATGTGCGCACGACAATGTGCAGCACGACAATGTGCAGCACGACAATGGGCAGCACGACAATGTGCAGCACGACAATGGGTAGCACGACAATGGGCAGCACGACAATGTGCAGCACGACAATGTGCAGCACGACAATGGGTAGCACGACAATGGGCAGCACGACAATGTGCAGCACGACAATGGGCAGCACGACAATGGGCAGCACGACAATGGGTAGCACGACAATGTGCAGCACGACAATGGGTAGCACGACAATGGGCAGCACGACAATGTGCAGCACGACAATGGGCAGCACGACAATGGGCAGCACGACAATGGGTAGCACGACAATGTGCAGCACGACAATGTGCAGCACGACAATGGTAGCACGACAATAAGCAGCACGACAATGGGTAGCACGACAATAGGCAGCACGACAATGGGCAGCACGACAATATGCAGCACGACAATGTGCAGCACGACAATGTGCAGCACGACAATGTGCAGCACGACAATGTGCAGCACGACAATGTGCAGCACGGCAATGTGCAGCACGACAATGGGCAGCACGACAATGTGCAGCACGACAATGTGCAGCACGGCAATGTGCAGCACGACAATGGGCAGCACGACAATGGGCAGCACGACAATGTGCAGCACGACAATGGGTAGCACGACAATGTGCAGCACGACAATGGGTAGCACGACAATGTGCAGCACGACAATGGCAGAACGACAATAAGCAGCACGACAATGGGTAGCACGACAATGGGCAGCACGACAATGTGCAGCACGACAATGTGCAGCACGACAATGGGTAGCACGACAATGGGCAGCACGACAATGTGCAGCACGACAATGGGCAGCACGACAATGGGCAGCACGACAATGGGTAGCACGACAATGTGCAGCACGACAATGGGTAGCACGACAATGGGCAGCACGACAATGTGCAGCACGACAATGGGCAGCACGACAATGGGCAGCACGACAATGGGTAGCACGACAATGTGCAGCACGACAATGTGCAGCACGACAATGGCAGCACGACAATAAGCAGCACGACAATGGGTAGCACGACAATGGGCAGCACGACAATGTGCAGCACGACAATGTGCAGCACGACAATGTGCAGCACGACAATGTGCAGCACGAAACTGTTCAGCACGACAATGTGCAGCACGACAATGGGCAGCACGACAATGGGTAGCACGACAATGTGCAGCACGACAATGTACAGCACGACAATGTGCAGCACGACACTGTGCAGCACGACAATGTGCAGCACGACAATGGGTATCACGACAATGGGCAGCACGACAATGTGCAGCACGACAATGGGCAGCACGACAATTGGCAGCCCGACAATGTGCAGCACGACAATGGGTAGCACGACAAAGGGCAGCACGACAATGGGCAGCACGACAATGGGTAGCACGACAATGGGCAGCACGACAATGGGTAGCACGACAATGGGTAGCACGACAATGGGTAGCACGACAATGGGGAGCACGACAATGGGCAGCACGACAATTGGTAGCACGACAATGGGTAGCACGACAATGGGTAGCACGACAATGGGCAGCACGACAATGGGCAGCACGACAATGGGCAGCACGACAATTGGTAGCACGACAATGGGCAGCACGACAATGGGTAGCACGACAATGGGTAGCACGGCAATTGGTAGCACGACAATGAGCAGCACGACAATGGGTAGCACGACAATGGGGAGCACGACAATGGGTAGCACGACAATGGGGAGCACGACAATGGGTAGCACGACAATTAGTAGCACGCAAGGAATGACGATTTATCGACATTGTTCACGAAACTTTTTTCGTATGCGACTGTAGATCATCTTTTATTAGGAGTATTAAACTGAAGCACATAACTAGTGAACCTAAACCAGAACTTTACAAGTTAGTATTTTCAAGTCAATCAGGTAATTCTACATTAAAGTTTACGTGAGTCTAGACTTAGCTACAATGCACTCGTATGCTCTTACTTTTATAAAGTTGCAAGGGTTTGTTATTTAGATCGTGGCTCCGCCTCTTAGCTTCCCTCTCCTGGCTGAGTGAGCCCGATCATACCTACTCATACAGCTATGTGTGGATCCTGCCTCCAGCCCTTCCCTGAACAAGTCGTCCCACTTTCTGATCACAGTAACGCTACATAAATATTTCCTAACTTCCCAGTGACTCATCTGTGTATTTAACTATGAGTTCTTTAATGTTCCTGATTCCCGCCTCTCGATCGTTCTCTCCCTGTCCGTTCTATCAATTCATCTTAGTATTTTATATGTGGTTTTCATGTGACTGCTGGTCTTTCTCTCCAAAAATTATCATCACGTTTAACTCCTTTAGTCTCTCCTCATAGCTCATGCCCCTTAGTGCAGAGACTAGTCTCCCCTCATAACTCATGCCCCTTAGTGCAGGGACTAGTCTCTCCTCATAACTCATGCCCCTTAGTGCAGGGACTAGTCTCTCCTCATAGCTCATGCCCCTTAGTGCAGGGACTAGCCTCTCCTCATAGCTCATGCCCCTTAGTGCAGGGACTAGCCTCTCCTCATAGCTCATGCCCCTTAGTGCAGGGACTAGCCTCTCCTCATAGCTCATGCCCCTTAGTGCAGGGACTAGCCTCTCCTCATAGCTCATGCCCCTTAGTGCAGGGACTAGCCTCTCCTCATAGCTCATGCCCTTAGTGCAGGGACTAGCTCTCCTCATAGCTCAAGCCCCTTAGTGCAGGGACTAGTCTCTCCTCATAGCTCATGCCCCTTAGTGCAGGGACTAGTCTCTCCTCATAGCTCATGCCCTTAGTGCAGGGACTAGCCTCTCCTCATAGCTCATGCCCCTTAGTGCAGGGACTAGCCTCTCTTCATAGCTCATGCCCTTAGTGCAGGGACTAGTCTCTCCTCATAGCTCATGCCCCTTAGTGCAGGGACTAGTCTCTCCTCATAGCTCATGCCCCTTAGTGCAGGGACTAGTCTCTCCTCATAGCTCATGCCCTTAGTGCAGGGACTAGCCTCTCCTCATAGCTCATGGCCCTTAGTGCAGGGACTAGCCTCTCTCATAGCTCATGCCCCTTAGTGCAGGGACTAGCTCTCCTCATAGCTCATGCCCCTTAGTGCAGGGACTAGTCTCTCCTCATAGCTCATGCCCCTTAGTGCAGGGACTAGTCTCTCCTCATAGCTCATGCCCCTTAGTGCAGGGACTAGCTCTCCTCATAGCTCATGCCCCTTAGTGCCGGGACTAGCCTCTCCTCATAGCTCATGCCCCTTAGTGCAGGGACTAGCCTCTCCTCATAACTCATGCCCCTTAGTGCAGGGACTAGCTCCCTCATAACTCATGCCCTAGTGCAGGGACTAGCTCTCCTCATAGCTCATGCCCTTAGTGCAGGGACTAGTCTCCCTCATAGCTCATGCCCTTAGTGCAGGGACTAGTCTCTCCTCATAGCTCATGCCCTTAGTGCAGGGACTAGTCTCTCCTCATAGCTCATGCCCCTTAGTGCAGGGACTAGTCTCTCCTCATAGCTCATGCCCTTAGTGCAGGGACTAGTCTCTCCTCATAGCTCATGCCCCTTAGTGCAGGGACTAGCTCTCCTCATAGCTCATGCCCTTAGTGCAGGGACTAGCTCTCCTCATAGCTCATGCCCTTAGTGCAGGGACTAGCCTCTCCTCATAGCTCATGCCCCTTAGTGCAGGGACTAGTCTCCCCTCATAACTCATGCCCTTAGTGCAGGGACTAGTCTCTCCTCATAGCTCATGCCTTTAGTGCAGGGACTAGTCTCTCCTCATAGCTCATGCCCCTTAGTGCAGGGACTAGTCTCCCCTCATAACTCATGCCCTTAGTGCAGGGACTAGTCTCTCCTCATAGCTCATGCCCTTAGTGCAGGGACTAGCCTCACTCTAAACCTTTGAACTTTTTTATTCAGCTTCATGTAATGTTTATTAAGAAGTGTGGATTCCAATGCTTTATGCTATAAAATGGGTCTGACATGTGGCTTCTGAAAGCAAGTCTTAGATTTGCCAGACGCGAATTTTCTGCGGAAGTTATTCGCCTGATGTATATTTCAAGAGTCTGCTCGGTACTATGGTCATCCAAGGTCCTCATTGAATTAGGTTTGCAAACTTTGTCTCCCAAGACTGTACATCATTTTGGCTCTTCTATGTCCTTTCCCTATTTTCATAAATTTCATAAATTTTCATAATTTTCTCTACTTTACAGACTAATCCAGTAGCTTGTCGCTGTTCATTTGTTAGTCATTTCTGGTCCTCTCCTGTTTTTATTCTCATCGTTAGTTTCACATCATCTGCAAACAGGGATACGTGTGACCGTTTCTTTTGTCAAGTCTTTCACGCACTCAAGACAGTGTGTGTGTGTGTGTGTGTATGTGTGTTTGTGTGTGTGTGTGTGTTTGTGTGCGTCTGCGTTCGTATGTGTGTGTGTATGTGCTTACCTATTTGTGGTTGCACGAGTCGATTCATAGCTCCTGGCCCCGCCTCTTCACTGATCGCTACTAGGTCTTCTCTCTTTCTCTGCTCCATGAGCTTTATCGAACTTATGTATGGTTCCTGACTGCACTACGTCACTATTCCACTTCCTGACAACTCTGTGACTGAATAAATGCTTCCTAACATCCCTCTGACTCATCTGAGTCTTCAGCTTCCAACTGTGACTCCTGGTTTCTGTGTCCCATCTCTGGAACATCCTGTTTCTGTCCACCTTGTCAATTCCTCGCAGTATTTTATATGTCGTTATCATGTCTCCCCTAACCCTCCTGTCCTCCAGTGTTGCGAGGCCGATTTCCCTTAACCTTTCTTCGTAGGACATTCCTCTTAGCTCTGGGACCAGTTTTGTTGCAAACCTTTCCACTTTCTCTAATTTTTTGACGTGCTTGACTAGGTGTGGGTTCCAAACTGGTGCTGCATACTCCAATATGGGCTTGACGTACATGGTGTACAGAGTCTTGAACGATTCCTTACTGAGGTATCGGAACTCTATTCTTAGGTTTGCCAGGCGCCCATATGCTGCAGCAGTTATCTGGTTGATGTGCGCCTCAGGAGATGTGCTCGGTATTATACTCACCCCAAGATCCTTTTCCTTGAGTGAGGTTTGAGGTCTTTGGCCACCTAGCTTATACTCAGTCTGCGGTCTTATTTGCCTTCCTCCGATCTTCATGACTTTGCATTTGGCGGGGTTAAATTCGAGGAGCCAGTTGCAGGACTAGGCTTGTAGCCTATCCAGATCTCTTTGTAGTCAGTGGTCACGAGTGGTCGCAGTCCCTGAGTGCTTTGGGAATTAGTGTGAGGGTTAATCATGGGTAGCTGCTGCAGTGTTTTAAAACGTGAGGTTGGATTGCTGAAGGAGGAGGTCCTGCTTCTCCAGGAGGAATTTAGGAGGCTGAAGGTTCACCTCAATGGGTTTGGAAGAGAGGGTGAGGTGGCTGCAGTTCTGGAGGGGAATAGGGATACCAGTAGTGAGGTGCAGTCTGCCACTCCCTGCGAGGAGGGTGAAAGGGGGGAGGAAGCAAAGGCTACCAGGAGTGAGGTGCAGTCCAGCACCTGCTACAAGTGGCGAGTGGTTCCCAGTAATGGCAGGAACATCAAAATAAGGAAGTTAGAGAGAAGACTTGAAGGTAGGAAATCGCTTCTCTGTTCTTCAGGATGAGTGTACTCCAGTGGCCAGTGAAGGTAAAGGTACTACTTCCCCAAGTGAAGGTAAGGGTACTACTTCCCCAAGTGAAGGTAAAGGTACTACTTCCCCTGCTAATAGAGGTAAGCGAATTCTTGTGGTAGGTGACTCACAGGTAAGATATATGGACCGTGTTTTCTGTAATAGAAATAAAAAGGTGAGAGAGAGGGTGTGCTTCCCTGGAGCTGGTGTTGGAGACATAGTCAACAGGTTGGATAATATCATGTCAGGTAATGGGAACAAGCCCATTATCTGTCTCAGTGCTGGTGGAAATGATATTGGGAAGGGTAGGAGAGAAGAGCTGCTAGATAAGTACAGGTCAGCTATAGAGCTAATTAAGTCCAAGGGAGGGGTCCCAATCATATGTAGCATCTTGCCTAGAAGGGGAGTGGGAAATGAATGGTTGTCTAGGGCAATTGGTGCAAATTGCTGGCTAGACAGATACTGCAAGGAACTTGCAATCCCATTCATTGACAACTGGGACAACTTTTTGGCAAACATGATATGTATGCAAGGGATGGGGTACATCTTCTGGGACAGGGTGGAAGCACTTGCCAACTCGATCGAGAGGGCCATTGCTGACATGCCTAGGATTTTAAACTGATAGAAGATAGAGGTATGGGTGTGTGTGGGAAACAGTCAGTTAGCAACACTAGGGCTGAAAACAGTAAGTGTATAAAAGAAATTCATCATAAAGTTACAAATAAATACAATGGATCAGGTCAGCAAACAAAGGGAGACAGCAGAGGGAAACAAGAGACTAGCTCCCTTAAGGTTTACTATACTAATAGCAGGAGTGTAAGAAATAAGATAGATGAGCTAAGATTAATTGCAAGTGCAGGAAACATAGATATTATTGCTATAACAGAGACCTGGCTCAATCTGAAAGATAGAGAGTTGCCTTCTGAATGTCACATACAAGGCTATAAATTATTTCACACTGATAGGGTCAACAGGAAGGGTGGTGGAGTAGCGATGTATGTCAGAGACAATTTAAATTGTTGTGTTAGACAAGATATAAAATTAGAAGCGTCAGCCACTGAATCTGTTTGGTTACAGCTTCTTGAGGGCCGTGTAAAACTTATCTTGGGTGTGATTTACAGGCCCCCAAATCTTGATAGGGAGTGCAGTAAACTTATATGGGATGAAATTCGTAAGGCATCTACATATGAAAATGTCGTGCTAATGGGAGATTTCAACTTTAGACAAATTGACTGGAGCAATTTGACAGGAAATTTAGAGTCAAGTGACTTTCTTGATACGATTCAGGATTGATTTTTGAAACAGTTGGTGACAGAACCAACTAGAGGAAATAACCTGCTAGACTTGGTTCTTGCCAGCAGGGAATCGCTAATTAATAATCTTGAGGTTAATGATGAGCTTGGGGAAAGTGATCACAAATCACTCAGTTTTAATATATCATGGAATTACCCTAATAATTGCAATCAAGTCTCTGTCCCTGACTTCCGCCTGGCTGATTTCATAGGACTGAAAAATTACCTGGGTAGGCTGAACTGGAATGACCTGACAGTGGGTCAGGTAGGTTGTGATTGCCAATATGACGTTTTCCAGAGAATAGTTCTAGCTGCTCAGACAACTTATGTTCCTAATAGGGAAATCAAATCAAACAAAAATGATCCTAAGTGGATGAACAATAGATTAAAACATCTCATTGGTCAAAGAGAGGCATATATAGGCGAATCAAAAGAGGAGAGGGGCAATTAAGTAATCAATATATTCAGTTAAAGAGAGAAATAAAAAAGGGAATAAGAAAAGCAAAAAGAGACTATGAGGTTAAAGTTGCAAGAGAATCGAAGACTAACCCAAAAGGATTTTTTCAGGTATACAGAAGTAAGATTAGGGACAAGATAGGCCCACTCAAAAGTTACTCAGGTCAGCTCACCGTCAGTGATAAGGAAATGTGTAGAATTTTTAACACTTACTTCCTCTCAGTTTTTACACAGGAAGATACTAGCGATATTCCAGAAATAATAAATTATGTAGAACAGGACGATAGTAAACTATACACGATTAGGGTCACAAGTGACATGGTCCTTAGACAAATAGATAAATTAAAACCTAACAAATCCCCGGGCCCTGATGAACTGTATGCAAGGGTTCTAAAGGAATGTAAAGAGGAGCTTAGCAAACCTATGGCTAATCTTTTCAACATATCACTGCAAACTGGCATGGTGCCAGATAAGTGGAATATTGCAAATGTAATACCTATTTTCAAAGCAGGAGACAGGTCCTTAGCTTCGAACTATAGACCAATAAGCCTAACCTCCATAGTGGGAAAATTTATGGAATCAATAATAGCCGAGGCAATTCGTAGCCATCTTGAAAAGCATAAATTAATCAATGAATCACGGTTTTACAAAAGGGCGTTCCTGCCTTACAAATTTAATAACTTTTTTCACTAAGGTATTTGAGGAGGTAGATCATGGTAATGAATATGATATTGTGTATATGGACTTCAGTAAGGCTTTTGATAGAGTCCCACATCAGAGACTATTGAGGAAAATTAAGGCACACGGAATAGGAGGAGAAATTTTTCCTGGATAGAGGCATGGTTGACAAATAGGCAGCAGAGAGTTTGCATAAATGGGGAGAAATCAGAGTGGGGAAGTGTCACAAGCGGTGTTCCACAGGGGTCAGTATTGGGCCCTTGTTGTTCACAATCTACATAAACGACATAGATGAGGGAATAAATAGCGACATAAGCAAGTTTGCCGATGACACCAAAATAGGCCGTCCAATTCATTCAAATGAGGACATTAGAGCACTCCAGGAAGATTTGAATAGACTGATGCAGTGGTAGGAGAAGTGGCAGATGCAGTTTAATATAGATAAATGCAAAGTTCTAAATATTGGACAGGACAATAACCATGCCACATATAAACTAAATAATGTAGATCTTAATACTACTGATTGCGAAAAGGATTTAGGAGTTCTGGTTAGCAGTAATCTAAAACCAAGACAGCAGTGCATAAGTGTTCGCAATAAAGCGAACAGAATCCTTGACTTCATATCAAGAAGCATAAATAATAGGAGTCCTCAGGTTGTTCTTCAACTCTATATATCCTTGGTTAGGCCTCATCTAGATTATGCTGCACAGTTTTGGTCACCGTATTACAGAATGGATACAAATGCTCTGGAAAACGTACAAAGGAGGATGACTAAGTTGATTCCATGTATCAGAAATCTTCCCTATGAGGATAGACTGAGGGCCCTGAATCTGCACTCTCTAGAAAGGCGTAGAATTAGGGGGGATATGATTGAGGTGTATAAATGGAAAACAGGAATAAATAAAGGTGATGTAAATAGCGTGCTAAAAATATCTAGTATTGACAGGACTCGCAGCAATGGCTTTAAGTTGGATAAATTCAGATTCAGGAAGGATATAGGAAAGCATTGGTTTGGTAATAGAGTTGTCGATGAGTGGAACAAACTTCCGAGTACAGTTATAGAGGCTAAAACGTTGTGTAGTTTTAAAAAAAGGCTAGATAAAAATATGAGTGGGTGCGGGTGGGTGTGAGTTGGACCTGACTAGTTTGTGCTACTAGGTCAGATGCCGTGCTCCTTCCTTAAGTGAATGTAACCTGACCTGGCTGGGTCGGGGCATTGGCGTAAGCAGGTGGGAGACTTGGACCTGCCTCGCATGGGCCAGTAGGCCTGCTGCAGTGTTCCTTCTTTCTTATGTTCTTATGTTCTTATGATTTAATTCTCCTCATTAACTTCACATCATCTGCAAACAGGGACACTTCTGACATGACATGACATTCCGTCATGTCATTCACATATACCAAAAACAGCACTGGTTCTAGGACTGACCCCTGTGGAACCCCGCTTGTCAAAGGAGCCCACTCTGACACCTCATCACGTACCATGACTCGTTGTTGCCTCGCTGTCAGACATTGATCCACTGCAGTGCCTTTCCTGTTATGCTTGCCTGATCCTCTAGCTTTTGCACTAATCTCTTGTGAGGAACTGTTTCGAAGGCCTTCTTGCAGTCCAAGAAGATGCAATTTACCCACCCCTCTCTCTTACTTCCGTTACCTTGTCATAAAACTCCAGTAGGTTTGTGACAGGATTTCTTTTCAATGAAACCATGCTGGTTGTCGTTTTTAGGCTTATTCCTTTCTAGGTGTTCCACCACACTCCTCCTGATAATCTTCTCTATGACTTTGCATATTATACACGTCAGTGACACAGGTCTGTAGTTTAATGCTTCGTGTCTGTCTCCTTTCTCAAAAATGGGAACTACATTTGCCGTCTTCCATACCTCAGGTATTTGCCCAGTTTCAGTGGATGGGTTGAAGATTGTTGTTAGAGACACACACAGCGTCTGTATGTGTGTGTGTGTATGTGTGTGTGTGTGTGTGTGTGTGTGTGTGTGTGTGTGTGTGTTTGTGTGTGTGTGTGAGTGTGAGTGAGTGTGTGTGTGTGTGTGTGTGTGTGTGAGTGGGTACTCACCTAGTTGTGTGTATGTGTGTGTGTGTGTGTGTATGTGTGTGTCGCTAGGTGACGTTCTGGAGTGACGTCGTGATGGATGTCATGGGGTGATATCGCGAGTGACATCAGTGGAGTGACGTCGTGACGGATGTCATGGGGTGACATCGCGAGTGACGTCGTTGAGTCAGGCAGCATCGTGGTGACATCAGCAGCATGGTGACATGATGGGTTGATGTGGGCGCAAACCACAGCATGTGGCTTGGAAGGTCTAGCTTCGGTAACACACGTGGCTTACTCCACGTGACTTCGAGTGGCCTCGACACTCGGATACACAGTTCTGGCAAGAATTCACAAGGAAATTCTCAGGAAACACGGCACAGAGGGAGTGAGAGCAGAGTGGAGTGTGTGGCGTACACTAGGGCGAGCATGTATGTTGAGAGACAGGGCCGCACGCCTACCTCCCTCACCCATACACTACACGAAGGAAACACGGTCCCACTGCATGCTGAAATCACCACAAACTCACCTGTGATGTGCTGAAATAACTGTGCTGGGCTGAATAACTACAGCAGAACGTGCTGGCAAGGCTGAGCACGTGACTGAGAAACAGCATGGGACACTGTGGCGTGAAGTCAGTGACGTCATTTCTCGGAGAATTCAACAAATTTGGGCCTGAATCCTGGTTGTACCTGTGTCTGGATGCTGAGATTTGCAGATACGACATCAGGATAACTCGTTGAGAGACGGATGCTTCTTGTGTAAAGTGATGAAGTGAAGACAAACTTCATTCCTCTTCCTTCCCTCCGCGGGGCAAACACATCAGCTGCGACCACCGCTTCAGCTGGCAGACAGCATGGCTGTCTATGCAGACAGCAAGGCTGTCTACATCAAGTACTGACTTTAGGTGCCTGTCCAGTGCCTTCTTGAAGACAGCCAGGAGTCTATTGGTAATCTCCCCTTATGTATGCTGGGAGGCAGTTGAACAGTTTGGGCCTCTGACACTTATTGTGTTGTCTCTCAGTGTACTCGTGGATCCCCTGCTTTTCATTGGGGGAATGTTACATCTCCTGGCTAGTCTTTTGCTTTCATAGGGAGTGATTTTCGTGTGCTAGTTTGGTAATAATCCCTCTAGGATTTTCCAAGTGTATATTATCATTTATCTCTCTCGCCTGCGTTCCAGGGAATACAAATCAAGGACCTTTAACTGTTCCCAGTAATTTAGGTACCATATCGTACTTATGTGTGCCATGAACATTTTTTGTACACTCTCCAGGTCAGTAATGTCGCCTGACTTGAAGGGGGCAGTTAGTGAACAGCATTATTCCAGCCTAGAGAGAACAAGCGATTTGAGGAGAATCTATCATTTTTCTAGCAGATGCAGTAGATACATTGTTGTGGTCTTTGAAGGTGAGATCCTCTAACATTATCACTCCCAGGTCCTTCACAATACTTTTTCGTTCTATTGTATGGTTAGAATTTGTTGTATACCCTGATACAGTTTTAATTTCCTCAAGTTTTTCATATCTGAGTAGTTGAAATTTCTCTTCAATGAACTTCATATTGTTTTGAGTGGCCCATTTGAAGATTTGGTTGATGTCCGCTTGGAGTTTTGCGGTGTCTTCAATGAAGGACACTGTCATAGCAATTCGGGTGTCATCCGCAAAGGAAAACACGGCTTACATCTCTGTCTATGTCGGATATGAGGATGATTTATAGGATGGGAGCGAGTACTGTGCCTTGTGGAACAGATCTTTGCACCGTAGCTGCCTGGGACTTTACTCTGTTTACTATTCTCTATGTGTTCTATTTGTTAGGAAGTTATAGATCCATCTACCATCTTTTCCTGTTATCCCTTTATCACGCATTTTGTGCGCTATTATACAGTGGTCGCACTTGTCGAAGGCTTTTGCAAAGTCTGTGTATACTACACCTGCATTTTGTTTATCCTCTATAGCATTCAGGACCTTGTCATAGTGGTCCAGTATCTGGGACAAGCAGAAGCGACCAACTCTAAACCCGTGTTGCCCTGGGTTGTGTAACTGATTGGTATCTAGGTGGTTGGCGATCTTGCTTCTTAGAACCCTTTCAAAGATTTTTATAATATGGGATGTTAGTGACATAGGTCAGTAGTTCTTTGCAATTGCTTTACTGCCACCTTTGTAAACTAGGGCTATGTCTGTTGTTTTAAGAACGTGTGGGATGACCTCTGTGTCCATACTCCCTCTCCATAGAATGCTGAAGGCATTCTTAATGAACATGAAGTTCTATGAGTCTGGGTCTGGGGCAGAGTGCATGGGCATGTCATTTATTGCCTTTTCAAAGTCTTGTGGTGTTATGATAATATCAAAGATTTTTGAGATGACAAGATTTTGGGTCTCATTTATAAAGAATTCATTTAGATTATCTAACCTGAGCCTCACTATCCTCATAAAAACTCTTCACTGCTTTCAGTAACCTACCTCCTATTCCATACACCTGCAACATCTGCCACATTGCTTCCCTATTCACCCTATCATACGCCTTTTCCAAATCCATAAATGCCACAAAAAACTCTTTACCCTTATCCAAATACTGTTCACCTATATGTTTCACTGCAAACACTTGGTCTACACACCCCCTACCTTTCCTAAAGCCCCCTTGTTCATCTGCTATCCTGCTTTCTGTCTTACTCTTAATTCTTTCAATAATAACTCTACCATACACTTTACCAGGTACACTCAACAGACTTATTTCCCTATAATTTTTGCACTCTCTTTTGTCCCCTTTGCCTTTATACAAAGGAACAATACACGCTCTCTGCCAATTCCTAGGTACCTTACCCTCTTCCATACATTTATTAAATAATAGCACCAACCACTCCAAAACTATATCTCCACCTGCTTTTAACATTTCTATCTTTATCCCATCAATCCCACTGCCTCACGAACTTCCCCCACACTCACAACTGGTTCTTCCATACTCCTACAAGATGTTATTCCTCCTTGCCCTATACACGAAATCACAGCTTCCCTGTCTTCATCAACATTTAACAACTCCTCAAAATATTCCCTCCATCTTCCCGATACCTCTAACTCTCCATTTAATAACTCTCCTCTCCTATTTTTAACTGTCAAATCCATTTGTTCCCTAGGCTTCCTCAACTTATTAATCTCACTCCAAAACTTTTTCTTATTTTCAACAAAATTTGTTGATAACATCTCACCCACTCTCTCATTTGCTCTCTTTTTACATTGCTTCACCACTCTCTTACCCTCTTTTTTTCTCTCCATATACTCTTCCCTCCTTTCATCACTTCTACTTTGTAAAAACCTCTCATATGCTAACTTTTTCTCCCTTACTACTCTCTTTACATCTTCGACCACATTGCCTACACTCTCACTAGCCCATCTATCCTCCAATAGTTGTTTATATCTTACCCTAACTGCCTCCTTTTTTAGTTTATAAACCTTCACCTCTCTCTTACTTACTGCTTCTATTTTCCTTGTATCCCATCTACCTTTTACTCCCACTGTAGCTATAACTAAAAAGTGATCTGATATATCTGTGGCCCCTCTATAAACATGTACATCCTGAAGTCTACTCAACAGTCTTTTATCTACCAATACGTAGTCAAACAAACTACTGTCATTACGCCCTACATCATATCTTGTATACTTATTTATCCTCTTTTTCTTAAAATATGTATTATCTATAACTAAACCCCTTTCTATACAAAGTTTCATTTACACCTGGCACCCCAAACTTACCTACCACACCCTCTCTACATGTTTCTCCTACTTTAGCATTTAGGTCCCCTACCACAATTACTCTCTCACTTGGTTCAAAAGTTCCTATACATTCGCTTAAAATCTCCCAAAATCTCTCTCTCTCCTCTACACTCCTCTCTTCTCCAGGTGCATACACGCTTATTATGACCCACTTTTCGCATCCGACCCTTATTTTAATCCACATAATCCTTGAATTTACACATTTATATTCCCTCTTCTCCATCCATAACTGATCCTTCAACATTATTGCTACCCTTTCCTTAGCTCTAACTCTCTCAGATACTCCTGACTTAATCCCATTTATTTCTCCCCACTGAAACTCGCCTACCCCCTTCAGCTTTGTTTCGCTTAGGGCCAGGACATCCAACTTCTTTTCATTCATAACATCAGCAATCATCTTTTTCTTATCATCCGCACTACATCCACGCACATTCAAACAATCCAGTTTTATAAAGTTTTTAATCGACTCATACAACACGCATGGCTTACGGAGGAAAGATTCTTTTCCACTTCCCCATGGACAATAGAGAAAATAAAAAGAACAAGAGCTATTAACAAAAAGAAGAAAAACCTAGATGTGTGTATGTATATATATGCATGTGAATGCCTGTGTAGTGTGACCTAAAGTGTAAGTAGAAGTAGCTAGATATACCTGTTATCCAGCGTGTTTATGAGACAGAAAAAAGACACCAGCAATCCTACCATCATGTAAAACAGTTTCAGGTTTCTGTTTCACAGTCACCTGGCAGGACGGTAGTACCTCCCTGGGTGGTTGCTGTCTACCAACCTACTAAATATATATATATATATATATATATATATATATATATATATATATATATATATATATATATATATATATATAGGAGGTACCGCCTCTAGAGCTTTATTGGGGACCCTCATCCTCAGAGAGACAATAAACGTACCTCAGGGAAAACTCAAGGTTCTCCCCGGAGCTGTTTGAATATTTTCTTCTCCTACCACCCCCTATATATGATCATGGAATGCTTTATTAACAGACAGAATACATCAATGGAAAACATGAACATGAATAAAATGGTACAATATATAAATATATATATATATATATATATATATTGATAAATATATATTGATATATATACTGTAGCTTGATATATATATGGATTTTATATATTATAGTTTCAATCCCTCCAAGTGTACCCTCCTGGTACACTTGAAGCGTTCTTCAAGGTAGGCTGGCTAGATAAGCCAACTATAAAAGTGGTTTGTTTTATATGTTGGTATATATACTGTAGTTTGATATATATGGTATATATACTGCAGTTTGCTATGTATGGATTTTATGTAATGTAGTTTCAATCCCTTACACTGCAATGTTTGACCCTTGTAGGTCCATCGCTTCTTTTTGATTAGAATAACAATTCAATCCCTTTAATATAATAATATCTTTATTTACTACAAGTACATGTACAAGGTATACAAGCCTAGCTGACATCAACTATATAGAAATTCCCTTATTATGCAGAGCATTTCGGAGAAATTAGGTCCTTGTCCCAGGATGCGACCCACACCAATCGGCTAACTTCTAGGCACCCATTTTACTGATGGGTGAACATAGACAACCGGTGTAAAGTAACACTCTCAATGTTTCTACCTGCGCTGGGAATCGAACGCAGACCCTCGCCGTGTGAAGCGAGAGCTTTAGTGATCAGGCCACGGGGCACCTATTTCACTTGAGCAGTTCTTCTGGGTAGGCTCTTTAGCATACTATAAAAGTATTTTGTTTTATACGTTGGTATATATATTGTATGATATATATGGTATGTATACTGTAGTTTGATATATGTAATATGGATTTTATGTATTATAGTTTCTGTGGAGAATGGGCTCCAACGATAACATGGAATGTATGGTTCGCTAATACTTAGCTTATTGATGAATCCAAGATGTCGCAGCCGTTCCCAACACCTTCTCAGGGGATCCATCTATGGCCTCATTCTCCACAGGGCTGTATGGAAAAAATACACGTGGTTTTTTATAATATATTGCCCCAAAGGAGCGTATGTCCATATTTCAGTCTTAGATGGACTGAAAGGCGTTTTACTCACTGTTTTGGACTTAAAAGTCCATGCATTACCCCCGTCAATAGGTAAAATTTGAATGTTCTTGACTACAAGAACTGCGCAGTCCCCTGCATGACCAGAACATCAAATTCTTACCTTGCTCGTGTAACTTTGAGCGATGGTGTTGGCTCCACCATATACAGCGGAAATGCTGTCTTGATTGTAGAATGCCGCTGAAGAATCACCGTCTTGTTTCGATGGAATTCACTTGCGATTGTCTCTACGTTTGTCTTTTTGCAGTAAGAAGCTGCGCACACTTCTGAATATACTGCAATGTTGATGTTATTCACTAAACGCGCTGAAACAGAATTCTTATCCGATTTCTCGACGTTAGTGGAGATTGAGGAAGGACGAACGCATACGACGATTGTCTCTTTGTCCGGTTATACACCGCGCTGTAGCCCCTTTCCCTTCGATATCTTAAGTCAATCTGCCCCTCATGCTGCCTTGTGGCTCGTGTCTCGTGTAGCCATGTGGTGTCACGAGATGCTGTGGTCAGCACAATTCTTGACACACTGTTGACAGTACATCTGGCTTGAATTAAATTGTTTTCTCAGCCAGACGCGCCTCCTCTGGCCCTTTCCTAAGGGAGGAAAGGGTGAGGGCCCTTAACAAGGGTAGTAAGGGCGTATCAGGGGTATCAGCCTCCACAGTTTCAATCCCATACAACAATCTTTCCCCTTGGTACGCTAGAACAGTTCTCCTGTCATAAGAGTATTTTGTTTTATATGCTGGTGTAAAAACTTTATTTTGATCTATATAGTCTATGTAGTTATGAATTTTATGTACTTGTTTACGCCTTGAGCGAGAACGACGTTAATATCGAACCATACCATGGGTGGGGTTCGAACCCGCGGTCAGAGAGTCTCAAAACTCTAGACCGTAGCGTAAGCCACTAGGCCAGCTAGCTTCCATAAGCTAGCTGGCCTAGTGTCTTACGCGACGGTCTAGAGTTTTGAGACTCTCTGACCGCGGGTTCGAACCCCACCCGTGGTATGGTTTGTTTGCAATCGTGTCATTACGAGTTAATATCGAAATTTTGATAAGTTTCTTTTCTGGTTTATTGTCCTGATCTGGATGGTTTATTAAATTTATCTCCTATTGACGACTTGAGGGTTCACACCTGCCCCTCATCATATGTAAAGTATACTTTAATTCCCTTAGCAGACATTAAATTTAACTGAGGATATAGAGGCATGGCGAACATATCCATATAAATATTTTTTTTTTCTGTACACTTAACAAAACTTGCATTAAAACTTAATTATTTGCTTTGGTAATTATTCCTGTAATTTCAGATTATTCGAAAATACAGGAAAACATTAACTACTCTTAAGTTGATATTTCAATATGTAAATTTTTAATATTGCCCCAAAACTAACGGAAGACTCATAATAACTTTTCTTGTCTTTTCTTAGGAAAGGAGATGATTTTTCACATGAACATAATTTCCAGGAGTAGACGTCCCGTTGATTTCCCATGGGTTTGTTATTTTTTAGTAAAACCATTTCGGAAAGTTTAATTTGTTTGCAATAAGTTACTTAAATATTAACTAAAAAAAATCTGTTAATTAAATGACTTTGAACAGTTTAGCTAGAACACATGAAACAATAAATGAAACAAGTAAAGGATTCATCTTGGTATAATTACGAAATAATGCAATTATTTTTAATAGTAAATATAAATAGTGACTACAAACTGCTTAAAATAAAAAAAAAAGTAGATCAATTTTCTTAATAAGATGTCTTGCCCTCAGATAACCTGTGGAGAAAATTCTCCAAAAGAGAGGGGGTATCAGCCCTTTCTGCCCTTTTCAAGGGCCCTACCCTTTCCGGCCCTTAGAAAGGGCCAGATGGCATGTCTGGCTTCGAAAACAGCGTAATTAATAACAGATGAAAAGACCGCAGTATGTCACGTGTTGTCTGACCAAGTAGCAACGAGTATATATGAGTTAATAGACATTTGATGAAATGTAACTCTTTACCTTAGCAAGAAAGTTTTAGGAAACTGTTGTATCAGTTTCTACACTTGACAATACAATCATGTGTTCCAGTGATCAAAGTATTTAGAGAACACAAGCATTTGAATTACCACTTGTAGCAGCATGTAGCAATTGTTGAAATTGTGCTGATGTCAGCGATGCCAAGCCCCGCTGAGTCACGAGGGTGCACGAGGGCATTAGATTGAACTCATCAATGAATGGGAAGGGCGCTGTGGCGTGAGGAGATTTAACCTCACAAAAGACATTAGTCGTGGACGTCCGTGCGCTTATTCAATCTCCACTAACGTCGGGAAATCGGTTAAGAACTCTGTTCCAGCGCGTTTAGTGTTAACAATAAAATCACAGTATATTCAGAAGTGTGCGCAGCTTCTAACTATTGCAAAAACACTGAAAATTGTTGAACGTAGAGAGACAATTGTGAGTACTTCGTCTAACAAGGCAGTAACTCTTCAGCAGCGTTCTTCAATCAAAACAGCGTTTTCCGGGTGTGAATTAAGGGTCTGATACAAATACCCAGGTAAGTCTGCTCAGACATGTATATGTTCAGATGTCTGCACAGTTGAGAACATGTTCATAATCTAGGCAGATTTATCATTCACCCAGTAACACGTGGACGATCCACCCAAACACCGTAAGTAAACCGCCATTCAGTCCATTCAATGACTGATTATATGGCATATGCTCCTTAGGGGCAATATATTGTACTTACATAATTTTATACACCCATACAGCCCTGTGGGGGATGTGAATGTCTGCATCAACCATCGGTTACTGGGACGGCTGGGTAATCGTGGATGCATCTACAAGCTAAGTATAGCAACATTTACAGTTCATATTATCTTAGGGGTACATTCCCCCACATAACCCTATGTTAATATACGAGTCCAATTACTTATAATTTGCATGGCATATTAATTATTTAACAGAGAGAAGCCAGTTAGCGACATTTGAGTCATGGATGCGGTGACGACATGTCCAGCACTATGAGGGATGCTTGGCAACGTTACGGTTTAGAGGCTCATTACCACTATATACTCTGGTTATAACTATAAACTTAATTTTTAAAAGAGTGGACAGGTAAGCCAGTGGAATGTCTCAGTCAGATGACCAAAAGCTCCAGCTGCGAGTCATCATATAACTAAGACCTGCGTCAGGAAACATTTGTCCTGTTTCCTGACGAACTTTACCTAACCTAGTGGATCATTTGAAGTGTGATGGCCACACACCTTTGCCAAGACAGCTTTTGTTCTTTTATTATTATTATTATTATTATTATTATTATTATTATTATTATTATTATTATTATTATTATTATTATTATTATTATTATTTTTATTATTATTATGATTATTATATAAAAAATAAGCTCCAAGCCTGCATGGTTCATGTAGCCTCGCGGTATGAATGATGTGTAAGGGTAAGGGTTAGTGTAGTTAGGGTTAATGTAGTTGTAAAATTAATTAATATCATGGTCCAAAAGGTTAGTTCCTATTAAAAAAGTTAAAGAGTGAATTTATGTTGATGCAGGAAATTTCAGTGAGAACGTCAGAGGGAGCCCGTGAGGGTAGTCCAGATGTCGAGAAAAAATTCTGTATAATTTCTGAAAGACTGGACATAATAGAGTGAATCAACAACATGGCCTGGTAGTTCCTGAGCGAGGTTCTGGACATCTTTCCGCGTGTAAGTCAAGTATGTTCCACGGTAATCGTGGATTAACAGCTTCCCACACCTAACAGAACTGGAAACATTAAGAGAATCCCCACAGCGGTTTGATGGAGATCAATTCTTTGTTTTAACTCATGCCAGCGTTACTGAAAGAAACAGTGAAGTTTTCTAGAGAGTACTAGAAAATAGTCCGAGAAAGGAATCCACTGTTGAAAATTGTTAGTTCATGAATAGGAGATCTAGCGGCCGAGTTTGCATGCTCATTACCCTGAAAATCATATTATCTAGGCATCTAGCAGAAATGACTTGATTTTGCTTGCCATAAAATAGACATAATCGTTGCTGTATACGAAGTGTAATTTGGATGTGGATATTCAGGTATCTGGATCACTTGTAATGTAGTTTGGGAATCGGAAACACCAACGAATTTGAATGCGAGTGCCGAGTATTGCATTGCACTCTGCTATGTTAAACGCGCTGACTCTAGTTAATGTTTTTTAATTGATCTGTCTGGAAAACAGATACATGCCTAGGAGCCTGAGAATGTGATAGGAAGTGTTCAAAGAAGAGAGCACAAGTTTTTAGCAGACATGTAAGATGTCGGGTATGGAATGGGAGAAACAAACCTGAATCCTCAAAAAATTCCAAGGAGGGAAAGTATGGTATGAGGTAGAAGGCAAAGCAAGAAATTAAGATATGTTGCAAGAGTTGTGCAGTGCACTGAGTATGTAACCCTTGTTTGATGTGCATCATACAACCATATATTGCTCAGTAGTTTATTGCTGTGTCATGGTTGTGGCTCCACTCCTATATCTTGAATAACTGATAATTATTAAACATCCCATAATCAAAGTGAAAGATTAACTCTAAACGAGTTTACTTTATTCCTACACCCTGGTCTGGAGAGCAGTCTCTCACTAGCTCTGGCTGATTGCACATACCTATTTCTATTTGAATGAGTTTATTAACCAATGGCAGTAAACGTATTCATTTTTGTTCGTTTATTACCTTAATTACAAGTATGGTGCTGCTTGGTTCCATACATTGTAAAAGTTATAAATACTAATATTTTTTCTTTACTGGCGATGAAAGTTACGACCAGGTACCAAAGACCTTCTGTATGTACCTGTGTTTGTAATAATAGTATAAAGGGCCAACGATTAAATTTCCAAATTGACATATGTGAATATTCTCTGCGAAAGAGGCTAGAGGTCATGGAAGTTAACAACGTAGCGAAGGTAATAGGTATCGCGTTGAATCCGCAAAGAAGTTGCTTTTGCTGCTGTTTCCAAGCTCTCGACTGGGAATAATCGAAAACTTCTTTACATTAATATACTCCTTGAGGATGAATGACCCTAAGTTTATTATTTAGAACTCGATCAGTCTCCCATGTAGGTTCAGTAGATAGAGATAAGTTGCTTTCAGGGAGGGGAAGAGAAACTTTCACGACACTGAACAAGCAAAAAGAAGGCTAAGAAATTTAACCATATCACGTGCTAGAAGAGGGAAACTATTCAGGAATACACTAGTTTGTGGAATGATAGGGCGTCGAGTGAAGGGCATCGAATTTGTTTTAGCAATATATAAACTAAAACTGTGTGAAGTGGCCTATTTGGCAGTATGACAGACAGCACTCCATCATCAAGGTTCTCACTACATGTTCTAGTATGGGGGGGACAGTAACCACAACAACAGTAGTCCCATAGTCTAGGATGATACTCACACTCATGATCAGCTGCTGTACCTGAAAAAAACTCTCCTGCCCTCTCCATGGGTTATTTAAACCAACATTTAAGAAAAATAACATATATTTAGAGAGGCATTACTTATATATATATATATATATATACAACAATCAGACCCCATTCATTCCTGACTCATAGCAGTCACATGGCATGGTTCACCTCCACTCTTAACACCCAATTTTCTCCACATCACTCCTACCCTCAGTGTTTTGACACACTATACCTCATAGGTTATGCTAGCTGCTTCAATTTAACACTTATCTCCCTTACTTCTGGCACACCATTCTGCCCAGAAACATATCAACAAAGCCCAGTCTCCACCACCTGTTCTACCTTGCAGCCATCTTGGGAAGAGAGAGAAAGAGGGAGGACTTCTCCCTCTTCAAAACACACAAAACAAAAGACTGTCATCTTGCACACCCTACACATGTACCCCACAATACATCTTATTTATTTACAATGAGACATGCAACTTATAAACTACTTATTTAAATGTGTGTATTTATAACCTATTATATTGAGAAAATTAGGTTAATTCATCTTCTTTAAGTCTTAAGAGTGGCCTGACCTCAAAACTTCATTAAGCAAAATTGAGATCAATTCAATATAATTAGGTATTCATGCTACTTAATTATATCAATATATGTTGAATCTTATAGCCCCATAACACCGACACACTCAATAACAAAATCGCTAATATATAACAACCGAGGCAAGTCCTTTGAAGCTATCATGCCAGAGTCATTGGAAAGGCACTGAGATGCTTTTATGATACTAAATCTTTGAGGGAAAGTAGCAAATTGCCTCGTTGGCCTAAGGAATGATCATGGGTTAAAAATGTTACTAGTGCTATATAGTGTCACATACTTTTTCTAGATTGAAAAATAGCAATAAATGGATGGTTGTTGCAAAGGTGTTGCAAATATATGTATCAAGGGAGAAAAAAGGATCTATAGTGGAACAGCTTCTTCTAAAATCAAACTGAGAAGGAAAGAACGAATTTTTACCTTCAAAGCATTATACGAGTCGTTTGCTAATAATTCTCAAGAAATTTACAAATAAGGACGATGAAAGCAATTGATTATTAATCAGAAGTATATAGACCTGATGGACACGGCTCTCAAAAGAAGAAAGACAGCTCTAGTTTTCCACTGAAAAAGGAATAACCTCTTCGCCCAAAATTCGATTGGGCACAGCATCTGAGGTCACAGAGCGGTAAGGTTCCTGGAAATGAAAGGCAAAAGCTAGTGGGCATGAACTGAAGAATAAACGGGGAGAAATGTAGATCTTGAATTTTTTTTTGAAAGCTGTTATGTTCATTTGTTTGGTGAACTGCAACAAAATATGCTACCATGGTATACGAGTACAATAGCAACAAAAATGATGAGAAAGAAACATGGTATATTTATTGTACTAATGTTTTTTCCTGTGCAACTCTGTTGCTGAAAGGTTTAGGACAATCTTCAACTAGTTGGTGTTGCTCACCTATGACATCATCTCTAGCCACTACACTTCACCCTAACTCAGTACCTTATACCTCTAGTGTTATAATCACCTGTATTCTGCTGAAGAGCTCATCTGTGCAAGCAAAAAGTTTCGACAACAAAGGTAAGTAAGTGTTGCAGTTATCTTACTTATCATCTCGCCAGTAATGTTTATCATTAACTTATGATACTTATAAGAACATAAGAACATAAGAAAGGAGGAACACTGCAGCAGGCCTGTTGGCCCATACTAGGCAGGTCCTTCACAATCCATCCCACTAACAGAATAATTGCCAAACCTAATTTTCAATTCTACCCAAGAAATAAGCTTTGAAGATTCTATTAACTCAAGTGCAAGTCCCACTCAAATCCAACCCCTCTCACTCATGAATTTATCCAACCTAAATTTGAAACTACCCAAGGTCCTAGCTTCAATAACCCTACTAGGCAGACTGTTCCACTCATCAACTACCCTATTTCCAAACCAATATTTTCCTATATCCTTTCTAAATCTAAACTTATCCAATTTGAATCCATTATTGCGGGTTCTCTCTTGGAGAGATATCCTCAAGACCTTATTTATATCCCCCTTATTAATACCCATCTTCCACTTATATACCTCGATCATGTCTCCCCTCATTCTACGTCTTACAAGTGAATGTAATTTTAGGGTCTTCAATCTTTCTTCGTAAGGAAGATTTCTAATGCTATGTATTAATTTAGTCATTCTACGCTGAATGTTTTCTAACGAATTTATGTCCATTCTGTAATATGGAGACCAGAACTGAGCTGCGTAATCTAGGTGAGGCCTTACTAATGATGTATAAAGCTGTAATATAACCTCTGGACTTCTGTTGCTAACACTTCTTGATATAAATCCCAGTAATCTATTTGCCTTATTACGTACGCTTAGGCATTGCTGTCTTGGTTTAAGGTTGCTGCTTACCATCACCCCCAAGTCCTTCTCGCAATCTGTATGGCTAAGTTCTACGTTATTTAACTTATAAGTGCTTGGGTTATGGACACTCCCGAGCTTCAGAACCTTGCATTTATCTACATTGAACTGCATCTGCCACTTTTCTGACCACGAATTAAGTTTGTCTAAATCTTCCTGAAGTTCTATGACATCTATGTTTGAATCAATTATCCTACCTATCTTCGTGTCGTCGGCGAATTTGCTCATATCACTAGTAATTCCCTCATCAAGGTCATTGATATATATTATAAATAACAATGGGCCTAAGACTGATCCCTGTGGAACACCACTTGTTACAAGTCCCCATTCGGATTTAACCCCATTTATGCACACTCTCTGCTTCCTATTGGTGAGCCATGACTCGATCCATGACAGCACTTTTCCCCAATGCATGAGCTGCCACTTTCTTTAACAGTCTCTGGTGCGGTACTCTATCAAAAGCCTTACTAAAGTCTAAATAAACAATATCGAATTCTTTATCGTGATCAACAGCCTCAAAAGCTTTACTGAAGAAGGTTAATAAATTAGATAGGCAGGAACGGCCCTCGTGAATCCATGCTGGGTATCATTAATCAAATTATGGTTATCTAGATGGCTTCTAATAATATCAGCTATAATTGACTCTAGTAATTTGCCTACAATTGAGGTCAGGCTTATTGGGCGGTAGTTTGACGGTAGTGACTTGTCCCCTGCTTTAAAAATAGGAATTACATTAGCCATCTTCCACATATCAGACACTACACCTGTTTGAAGAGATAAATTAAAATGTTAGATATTGGTTCACAGAGTTCCATTTGCATTCCTTAAGAACCCTTGCAAAAAGCTCATCAGGACCCGGCGATTTATTTTGTTTCAGTCGGTCCAGCTGTTTCATAATCATTTCGCTAGTGACTGTATATTACATAATTTATCTTCTTCTGGGCCTCTGTAAAAATTAATTACTGGGATATTATTAATGTCTTCCTGTGTGAAAACCGAGAGAAAATAATTATTAAAAATAGAGCACATATCATTATCCTTGTCAGTAAGATGCCCAAAGTTATTTTTAAGGGACCTATCTTATCCCTAACTTTTGTTCTATAAACCTGGAAAAACTTTTTGGGTTAGTTTTGAATCCCTAGCAACTTTAATTTCATAGTCCCGTTTAGCTTTTCTTATTCCTTTTAACGTCCCTCTTAATGTCAGTATACTGATTTATAAGATGACCCTCACCTCTTTTATACGCCTATAAATTCCTTTCTTCTGCCCTAAAAGATATTTGAGCCTATTATTCATCCATTTTGGGTCATTTCTACTTGATCTAATTTCTTTATACGGGATAAATGTTCTTTGGGCAGCCTGTATAGTGTTAAGAAAACTGTCATATTGATAGCTCTTCTTCACCCCAGTCCACAGTTGATAAGTGTTCTCTAAGTCCATTATAATCTGCTAAGCGAAAATCTGGGACCATTACTGAATTATCCCTACTATCATACATCCATTCAATGCTAAAGGTAATTGACTTGTGGTCGCTTGAGCCGAGTTCCTCTGTAATTTCTAAATTATTAACAAGGGTTTCCTTGCTTGCCAGAACCAAGTCAAGTAGGTTATTTCCCCTTGTAGGTTCTGTTACAAACTGCTTCAAAAAGCAATCCTGAACTACTTCTAAAAAGTCGTTAGATTCTAAATTCCCTGTCATGAAATTCCAATCAATCTGACTAAAGTTAAAGTCCCCTAGAATTACTACGTTATCGTGTCTTGTGGCCTTAACAATTTCCTCCCAAAGTAGTCTCCCTTGTTCCCTATCTAAGTTTGGAGGACGGTAAATCACGCCTAAAATCAATTTTGCACACCCCTCTGAAAATTCTATCCAGACAGACTCTGTATGTGTTAATTCAGACTTTATACCCGTTTTTATGCAAGAATTTAAATGATCACGGACATAGAGTGCCACACCACCCCCTTTCCCGATACTTCTGTCTACTTGGAACAATTTAAAACCCTGAATGTGACATTCGGCAGGCAAGTCCCGATTTTTCATATTAAACCATGTCTCAGTTATTGCAAAACATCAATATTACCCGTACTTGCAACTAATCTCAACTCGTCCATCTTATTCCTAGCACTACGACTATTGGTGTAATATATATTTAGAGACCCTCCTTTCTCTTTACCCTTCCTGCTCATCTCTGTTTTTCCACTATACCTATTACTGTCCTTGTCATCTAGTGTCACTAGCTTTCCACTATCCACCTTATTCTGCCTATTACTAGTTCTCCTACAACTTATAATATTACAACACTGGGACTTCTCTGTTTTCCCCCCAAAACCCATACCACTAACTATTTCTAGTTTAAAGCCCTAACAGCTCCCTCCACTGCAGTTGCCAGTGCCCCCACCCCAGACCTGGATAAGTGAACCCCATCCCTGGCATACATGTCATTTCTGCCATAGAAGAGGTCCCAGTTGTCAATGAATGTTACTGAATTTTCCTTACAGTATTTGTCCAGCCAGCAATTGACACCAATTGCCCTGGACAGCCATTCATTTCCAACTCCTCTCCTTGGCAAAATACCACATATGACAGGGTTCCCACCTTCTTCCTAATTATGTCTATTGCTGACCTAAACCTGCTAGTCAGGTCCTCACTCCTACGTCTGCCAACATCGTTGCCTCCAGCACTGAGACAGATAATAGGATTGCTCCCATTACCTCTCATGATGTCGTCCAGACGGCTAACAATATCCTCCATCCCAGCCCCAGGAAAGCAAACCCTCTGTCTCCTACTCCTATCAATTAAACAGAAAGCCCTATCCATGTACCTAACCTGACTGTCCCCAACAACAACAATGTTTTTACCTTCCTTTGTGTCTTTCGTCGTGACGCTCCCAGAAGTCGACTCACATTCATCGGGTAGCACGGAGAATGGGTTCGATGTTTCCACAACATTCTCCTGGGTCTTCGTTGTTTCTACCTCTCCACCCGTCCTCTTGAGCCTTAACTTTGTCCCATGCGTTTTAGCCACTGTCCAGGTTCCTTTCCTGGCTTGAGGATTCTCAACAGGAGGATTACTACGAATCCTCTTGTTTTCCTCAGTCAGTCGCTGTATCTCAAGCTTAGCTACCCTCAGTTCTTCCTTCAGCTGCTGGTAGAGTAGCTCAAGAGAGGACATCTTCTTCAGATTGACAGAGAGCGATTCTTCAGATTGACAGACAGAGTAACATCGCTGCATCTTGGTAAAGGGGGGATGACTTCTCCAGTTTTATTGTTAACAACTGTTTAGCATGATATACAAATATTAGTGTGCCGCACTTACCAGCTGGTAAAAATAAGTTGCTGCAACTTATTTTTACCTGCTGTATGTAAGTCTCCGGCTTCATGCCTCTGTTTAGACTAACGAACTAATGTCCTTCTTCATTTCTTCTACTGTTTTCAGTGCCTTTATTAGACTGAATACACCCGCTACGCAGGCGAAACATTTCGACATAAAGGATACGTAAGTGCTGCAAATGTATCCCACTCATCAGGTTGCCTTCATCTTGGTATATGTCTTCTCTAACAACTATTGGGTTTTACTCGACTGTAATGTCATCTGTAATTGTTACACGACACTTCTAGCTTCGGAATATAATTCTCCGGCATCATTCCTCAGCTTTAAACTACGAGATTAACTAATCCTCATTAAAGCTTTATTTTATTTACTTTATTTACTACAAGTACATGTACATGGTATACAGGCCTAGCTGACATCAATGACATACTACTATATAGAAAGTCCCTTGTTATGCTGAGCATTTCGGGCAGATTAGGTCAGTGTTCCAGGATGCGACTCACACCAGTCGACTAACACCCAGGTACCCATTTTACTGATGGGGAACATAGACAACAGGTGTAAAGAAACACGCCCAATGTTTCTGCCCTGGCTGGCTTATGGATTGATCATCTCAAATTACCACCCACCCGAGGTATGGTTAGAGTTTCCTATGTCTTCGCCGGTAATGGCATTAATGGGCGCCTTCTGAAACGGGTACAGGCCTCCTTCTTTTCGTATCTCTTTACAGACTGTGTACGTAGAGTTAGCGGCATCTACAGCAGACATGGAAGTACAATTAGTACATTAACAAATATATTTAGCTATCTGTGCACTTTTACTTGTTCGTAATCATGGAAATGGTCTATAGTACAGTTGTGATATCAGTAGCAACATGCAGCACATTTCGAAGGTACTGCCCGAGCACAGTCTGGTAGCCACCAGATACGCAATTTTTATAATATTTTCCTGAGATTCAGGAAATGACATAGTGGCAGAGATTCTGCAGTGTTGTAACGACTCATCTATAGAGAAAGCAGCATGAGGGATACCCTGAAAAGACATATGTCAGGCATAAAGCCTCCAACTTCCACATTCAAATTGGCATCAAGACTGGTGACGAGGTCGGACATAACAGCGGCAAATAATGAGAATGGTTAAGGTCATTTTCTTTGTGATCATTTATTACCATCAATTTGAAGTATTCCGCTGCGGACGAGGAGCAGACAGCCAGATGTACCTGGAGGTTACCTGAAGTCTTCCGTAGGTCATCTTTTCCGCGGTCCCAGACTAGATATCTTGGTTGCTGGCCATATCGATCAAGCTTTAGTGCCTGTTGCTATAATTTAATGAATGTACCACAACCCGGCTGATCAAGCACTGTTTTGAGCATTATGTTTGAAGGAGGGAGCTATAGAGTCGTGGTCCCTTTACACTTATTGAGTTCTCTCGATGTTTGGTCATCACTCCTCTGCTCTGCTTTTCATTGGAGGGATCCTGCACCGTCTGCTAAGTCTCTTGAGCTCATAAGTAGTAACTTCGGCGTCCCACCGTTCTAAGCCTACGTTCTAAGAAATACCGTTCTTAGAAGTAATTTCGGTGCTTGACTTAGTTCACACGTGCTGTGAATGGTCAGTGTACATTTTCCAATTTAGTAATTTCGCTTGCCTTTAAGGGGACCTATAGTACACAAAAATATTCCTGCTTGGAGAGAATCAGTGACCTGAAGAGTATCATTATTGCCTTGGCATCTCATATTTTAAAAGTTCTAGTTATCCAACCTATCATTTATCTTGCAGTTGCTATAATAACATTGTTGTCGTCTTTGAAAGTGAGATCTTCGGAAATTATTATTCCCGGGTTTCTCTCATTTAACTTACGATCTCTTGAGTGGTTTGAGTTTGTCTTGTATGTTTTTTTTATTTCCTCCTTTCTTTCATAATGTAGTAACTGAAATTTGTTCTCAGTGAATATTGCATTGATGTCAGTAGCCCACTGCGGCTCACTGCATCTTCTATGGATGTCACTTTACTACAAATTCTAATATCATCTGCGAGGAGCAAGAATGGTGCCTTTGGGAACAGCACTTTTCATCGTAGCAGCCCATCATTTTACTCAATTTATTATTACTCTTTGGGTTCTATTTGTCAGGAAGTTAAATATCTACCTGCCCACATTTTAAGTTATTTCCTTAGTGCGCATTCTGTGTGCAGTCACCTCATGGTCGCACTTGCAAAGTCAGCATTTTGATTGACTTCTGGTGCATCCAAGACTATGTCGCAATGATCTGACAGTTGCAAAAGACAGCAGTGACCCATTCTGAAAACATGTTGATCTAGGTGGTGAAACTGCTGCTATTTCATGTGATTGGCAATATTGCTTCTTAAAACACTTTCATAAAGCTTGATTATGTGAGACAACTGGGCTATTGTACTATATTTTTTTTAAATAGGTTAACTGCCACCTTTGTGAAGTGGAACAATATCAGGGATTTTTAATGACTGTGGGATGATTCCCTTGTCTAGCCTTCTTCTCCATAGAATATTTTTAAGGCACGTGAAATGCAATAAATGGCTTCTTCGAAGTCAAGTGGGGTTAGAGTTATATAAGAAACTAGGGAGCTGTCATTTTGGTTGTCAGTCTTCAGGATAATTAGTGGCTTACTGAACACTGAGTCACATTGAAACGTAAGTATTTCACTTATTCGTTTGTTGTCATCAGCGTATTTCTCGTCTCCTATAATCACAGGCGTATCCCTGCGATTCCCGTTGGGGAGGGGAACTTTTACTTCTTCATTCGACGTCAGCTTCCACGATGCATTTCTCAAACTGTGTGAAGATCAAACCGAGAATTGGGACAGTAATTGACTCGTCCAAATTAGCACTTGCAGCTGCCGTTAGCGGCATATTGCCGTTTAAATGTAATGCGATTCTATCGCTCCAAGAGGCTTTCGTTGTAGTCTGCTCTGACGACATCGAAGCCGAGAAACTTATCACGTTACAAACACTCTTAACCAACTAGTATTTCAAGTCAGGGCTTTCCCAGCTTTAAGGGCCAAGAGAACTGTTCTAAGCTTAAGCGACTGGAAAAGCTCATCACAACTCAGGCTATTGAAGAAATTAAGTCATCAATAGAAGAAAAGAACTCTTGGGCCACGGTAGAATATATTACCAAAATACCCAACGCTTCTTCAATGCTCAAGGTCACCTTTACTGATGTTAACTTGGCAACCCAAGCTCTCACAAAGGGACTAGAAATCCACTACTTCCATATCAACTCAAGTTACATTGAAACCAAGAGATTCCAGCACATCATACAATGTTACAGCTGTTATTCTCATATGCACATCACCAAGGATTGTCCTACCAAGGATTAGAAGTTCTGCTCAACCTGCGGCAACGAAGGACATGATTTCAATGCTTGCATCATCACCACCCCATCTAAATGCCTGAACTGCAAGAGTGAGCACCACACCCTCGCTGCTAAATGCCCAATAAGAAGAGAAGTTCTCAAGAAACAACTAGACCAGCAAAAGAAAACAACTGCAAAATCTCCAACATATGCTGCAATTACTAAACTGCAAGAATACATCACCGAAATACTTAAGACCACTCAAACTTCATCCTCCAACAGCAATATAATATCGCCAATACCTGCTGATGAATCCACAAAAATCCCCTACTAAATGATTGCGCATATACACAACAAAGCTATACCTGGATCATTCAACACCACCATTAATGAAGTCTTCAGGCTGAACAACATGCCTAATTTTACATTCCCGGATTCTCCACCTTCTTCAGACATAATCAAGACCACCACAAATAGCGTCAATGTGTCAACACCTGCAAGTCACTCTCAAGCTGCTCCACCACCACCATCGACTACATGTGACCACCCGCCTCAAAATCCCACCATGAGATGCTTCCACTGCCTTCCTCCATCAAGGAAACGGACCAATAATAATAATAATAATAATATTATTATTATTCTTAACAATATCCTAATTTACTACAAGTACATGTACATGGTATACAGGCTTAGCTGACATCAATGACATACTACTATATAGAAAGCCCTGTGTTATGCTGAGCATTTCGGGTAAATTAGGTCAGTTTTGTCCCAGGATGCGACCCACACGAGTCGACTAACACCCAGGTACCCATTTTACTGATGGGTGAACATGGACAACCGGTGTAAAGAAATACGCATAATGTTTATACCCTCGCCTCACCTCAACCGAACAAATCAACAGGCATGAAAACCAAAACTCCATCACTAACTGAAGCATCCACCACCACCACGCCACCTTCCTCTGCTACCAACACCACCACCGGCGAACCACCTGCTGTCATTCCCACTGCTACCAAAACACCACCTCCAGTCATAACACCCACACAGGTTGCTAAAATCGCTGGAGGATTAAGGGGAATACTAAACCAGAAGTACATATCATGGCCTGGCGTTAAGTTCTACACTACTGACCAACACAGCGACAGTATGTTCTGCGACGAACTCTACCAACGAGTCAAAGATGGAACTGTGAAGTTTACGAGCGACCCTGATCAACACCGCACCACTCAAAACATGTCTGAGGACATCCATGAGTACATTACCGACAATGAGAGCATGACCCGGATCATCCACGTCTCCAGGACGAAATTTAGAAACTTCTAAAAAGCTAATCCCCATTAGCATCGCTTCCCATCAACCAATCACCATGAAGTTGAGTTCCCCAGCACTCAGGCCACGTCCTAAAGCTGGGGTGTGGCTCCACTTGACCCTGTAATGGTCGTTTTCTCGGCTCTTCCTGACACTGCCTGCTGCTGTGTAGCTTCATCAGCCGCCCTCGCATGGCGATGCTACGGCGGGCTGATGAACGCAGCTGGCATGCCCTTCAAGACATTCCCATGACCGGGAGCCAAGGCCGGGTCACCATCTGGAAAAGACCCGGGCCGGCAAATGTACCGGCGAATCTACAACAACAACAATCCTATAATCAAAGGCACGATACTAGATGGTGTTTTTGACCTGGATTTTGTATTTACAGCATATTTCGGTAAGCTCACAATTTGTAAGCTCCCAGTTGACGTTCTTGCTGTTGAAATTAAATTTGTTGAATATACCCGCCTCGTGGAGTGTTTTGCTGATTATGTCTAGTGACTATGCATGACTTCATTATTAGTGAATGTAAAGTCACTAATAATGCATAGTCACTAATATTGCATAGACTGGTCGGCCGACCACATTATTTGTGGTATTAAGCAGCTCCGTGTATATGAACAACTCTGACATACAGACCTATCCCCCTTCCCTTGTTGTTTCTTTTTCCGGTCACATCTGAGTAGATTGTGCTCAAAAATCCGTGTTTCGTTGCCAAAGCAACCTTTTACGTGGGTGTCCATAAAGGTAGCAAACATCGCTATCAACTCATTGAGGAGACCATTAATGAACGATATTTTGTTCTTGTTATTTGGTTTAAGATTTAATGTTTGCTGTGTTCTTTGGGCTTTTTTCATAAATTAAATATCTATAGCTCTGGAGAGTCCTGCGCTGACTTCCAGACCTGGATGGTTCCTAGGTTGCGATATATTCCTACCATTTCTTACCATCCTTTTCCATTTCCATGCACTAAAAATTTATTGCTGCCTGTATGACTCTAATTTTATGTTCAGTGATTTGTTGATTTTTCCTTATACGCTTTGTTCCTTCACGTGGAATGTTGAGCAACTTGCATCAATGACTCAATTACTGAGTCACTGCACATTTTAGAGTAGAAATGTGTGCAGGATTAGGAATAATATTTCCTTCTTCAAGAGAGTATTGCATTTCCTTGGGTGATTATATTTACCTATTCTGTTTCTTTTTCCAGTTGGCCCATGTTTGCAAATTTCCCAGGCACAGTGCTGACATAATTTTTGTTGTTGTTATTGGCTCTGTCTTATTACCTGGAGTATACCTGGAGAGGGTTTCGGGGGTCAACGCCCCCACGGCCCGGTCTGAGACCAGGCCTCGTGGTGGCTCAGAGTCTGATCAACCAGACTGTTACTGCTGGCCGCACTCAAATTGATGTACGAGCCAAAGCCCGACTTGTCAGGTACTGACTTTAGATGCCTGACCAGCACCTTCTTGAAGACAGCCAGGGGTCTAAATTAACAACCAATTTCTTTAGTGACAGTAAATGACTCCTTGGGTGTTAAATCTGTAGTAATGTTTAGAGTCATTTCTTGGGCTTGTTAGCTCCAATTTCCTATAATTGCTTTTTCCTAACATGTTTAATATATCCCTGGTAGACTATCCAAGAGAAGCCCTGAGTTCCCTTGATTACTGCTATTTAGTGCCCTCAATATTTTGCAAAATCCTGTACAAAGCATTATAACCCTGATGCAAACTAGAAGCTCCTCTTCAGTTTAATGTCATTTATGGATGCACTGTTTACTCTAGTACAAAGAACGTAGTGTTATGATCAGAATAAGTTACGTGTAACCCTGTTGTTTTTTTCCAGGACTCCTCCACACGCTCCAAAAATTATTTTTGTACTCAATGCTGTCAGTGGTGACCTGTACTTAGCTCAGTGGTGACCTGTACTTAGCTCAGTGGTGACCTGTACTTAGCTCAGTGGTGACCTGTACTTAGCTCAGTGGTGACCTGTACTTAGCTCAGTGGTGACCTGTACTTAGCTTGAGTGGTGAAGACGTGTCTTGTGTGCTCTGTGTGAATCTGAACAAGATGTCCTCTCTTGAGCAACTCTACCAGCAGCTGAAGGAAGAACTGAGGGTAGCTAAGCTTGAGATACAGCGACTGACTGAGGAAAACAAGAGGATCCGTAGTAATCTTCCTGTTGAGAATCCTCAAGCCAAGAAAGGAACCTGGACAGTGGCTGGAATGCATGGGACAAAGTTAAAGATCAAGAGGACGGATGGAGAGGTAGAATCAACGAAGATCCAGGAAACTATTGTGGAAACATCGAACCTATTCTCCGTGCTACCCGATGAATGTGAGTCGACTACTGGGAACGTCACGACGAACGACACCAAGGAAGGTAAAAAGATTGTCATTGTTGGGGATAGCCAGGTTAGGTATATGGATAGGGCATTCTGTTTGAAGGATAGGAGTAGGAGACAGAGGGTTTGCTTTCCTAGGGCTGGGATGGAGGATATTGTTAGCCGGCTTGACAACATCATGAACGGTAATGAGATCAATCCTATTATCTGCCTCAGTGCTGGAGGCAATGATGTAGGCAAGCGTAGAAGTGAGGATTTAGTTAGAAGGTACAGGACAGCAACAGACATAATTAGGAAGAAGGGGCGCCCTGTTATATGTGGCATTTTGACAAGAAGAGGTGTTGGAAATGAATGGTTGTCCAGAGCAATTGGCATTAATTGTTGGCTGGACAAACACTGTAAGGATAATGCAGTACCATTCATTGACAACTGGGGCCACTTCTACGATAGAAATGACATGTATGCCAGGGATGGGGTTCACTTATCCAGGGTAGGTGTGGGTTTTCTTGCTAGCTCAGTTGAAGATGTTGTTAGGACTTAAAACTAGGATTAGTTAGAGGTATGGGTTTAGAAATGAAAAATAATGAGTATGGATATATTGACTTAGGCTTTGATATTATGAATCTTAATAATATCAGTAATGGAGTAACACAGAGTAATGATAATTACAGAAATTGTGTAAAACCAAAGGTGAATAGAAAAAAACATATAACTGTATTTTATGCTAACAGTCGAAGTGCAAGAAATAAGATTAATGAATTACGTTTGGTAGCATGTGCTGAGAACTTTTATGTCATTGCAATAACTGAAACATGGTATGATTTAAAGAGTCGCGATATGATTGCTGAATGTCATATTCAAGGGTTTAAGTTGTTCTATGTGGGTAGATATAACGGGAAGGGGGAGGAGTTGCATTATATGTACGAGAAAATGTAAATTGTTGCATAAAAACAGGTATAAAAATAGATGGATTAGTAACAGAATCTGTTTGGGTAGAGTTTGTAGGTCAAGAAAAACTAATTCTAGGTGTAATATACCGACCTCCAGGCTTGGATCATGATAGACTTCTTTGGGACGAAATTGTTAGGGCTTCTAGACACAATAACGTAGTGATAGTAGGGGATTTTAACTTTAGTCAAATTGACTGGACTTCTTTGACCGGTAATCTGAGTCCAGTGACTTTATGGAAGTAGTTCAGGACTGTTTCCTAAAGCAGAGTGTAACAGAGCCTATCAGGGGTAATAATTTGCTCGACCTAGTCTTGTCAAATAGGTAAACACTCGTAAATAATCCTGAGTTCGCTGAAGAACTTGGCGCAAGTGATCACAAATCCATCACTTTTAGCATTAACTGGGAATACTAGAATAATGATAATATGGTGAAAGTCCCTGATTTTCGTTCTGCCGATTATAATGGACTTAGGGAACACCTGTCTAATCTCGATTGGGGTAATCTAGCTAATGACCCAAAATGGATGAATAATAGGTTCAAATATCTTTTAGGGCAGAAAAAAAGAATTTATAGGAGCATCAAAAGAGGTGAAGGTCATCGTATGAATCAATATATTGACGTTAGGAGGGATGTTAAAAGGGAATAAGAAAAGCTAAACGGGACTACGAAATTAAAGTTGCTAGAGATTCGAAAACTAACCCAAAAGGTTTTTTTCCATAAAGAATTCGATATTGTTTATTTAGACTTTAGTAAGGCTTTTGATAGAGTACCGCACCAGAGACTATTAAAGAAAGTGGCAGCTCATGGCATTGGGGGAAAAGTGCTGTCATGGATCAAGTCATGGCTCACCAATAGGAAACAGAGAGTGTGCATAAATGGAGTTAAATCCGAGTGGGGATCTGTAACAAGTGGCGTTGTTGTTTATAATATATATATCAATGACCTTGATGAGGGAATTACTAGTGATACGAGCAAATTCGCCGATGACAAGAAGATAGGTAGGATAATTGAATCAAACGTAGATGTCAGGGAACTTAAGGAGGATTTAGACAAACTCAATTCCTGGTCAGAAAAGCGGCAGATGCAGTTCAATGTAGATAAATGCAAGGTTCTGAAGCTCGGGAGTGTCCATAACCCAAGCACTTATAAGTTAAATAACGTAGAACTTAACCATACAGATTGAAAAAGAACTTGGGGGTTATTGTAAGCAGCAAACTTAAACTAAGACAGCAATGCCTAAGCGTACCTAATAAGGTTAACAGATTACTGGGATTTATATCAAAAAGTGTAAGCAACAAAAGTCCAGAGGTCATATTACAGCTTTATACATCATTAGTAAGGCCTCACCTAGATTACGCAGCTCAGTTCTGGTCTCCATATTACAGAATTTATGATAAATTAGACACATATGCAACACTTGGGTATCTTTATTGAGGAAACGTTTCGCCACACAGTGGCTTCATCAGTCAATACAAAGGAGAATGGTGAAGAACAGGAGGAGTTTGAGGTAATCAGTCCCTCAACCTTGAGTCGATGTGTTCAGTCCATCAATCTTGAAAATAGTACAGCATATATGCGAAGAGGCAGCTTATATACCGTAGGCTGGAGAGGTGCAGCAGTCGTAGGTAGTGTTACATTTGACCAATGTGGAAGTAGGTCGTGCCCAAGGGTTAGGCAAGTTAAGAATTCCCTGTATTCTTCTGTTCTTCACGATTCTCCTTTGTATGGACTGATGAAGCCACTGTGTGGCGAAACGTTTCCTCATTAAAGATACCCAAGTTTTGCATATGTGTCTAATTTATCAACATGTCGGTTCTCTGAACCATTCATCTACATCCTGTCTGACACAGCAACATCTTGGGATCTTAATACAGGGAATTCTCAATTCGTCCACCGTATTTCTCTCACTGTATGTATTAGTATAAAATATGTTTAGAAAACCTCCCTTCTCTTTTCTCTTCCTGCTGATTTCTGTTCCTCCATTATACCTGTTACTGACCCTGTCCCCTAGTGCCACTGGATTTCCAATATTCACCAATAATTCTACCTCATTCTGCCTATTACTGGTTTCCCCAAAACTCACACTATTGCTGCACTGAGAATTCATTGATTTTCCACAAAAACCCATACCACTATCTATTTCTAGTTTAAAGATCTAACAGCTCCCTCCACTGTGTTGGCTAGTGCTCCCACCCCAAACCTAGATAAGTGAACCCCATCCCTGGCATACATGTCATTTCTGCCATAGAAGAGGTCCCAGTTGTCTATGAATGTTACTGAATTTTCCTTACAGTGTTTGTCCAGCTAGCAATTGACTCCAATTGCCCTGGACAACCATTCATTTCCAACTCCTCTCCTGTGGCAAAATGCCACATATCACAGGGTTCCCTCCCTTCTTCCTAATTATCTCTATTGCTGTCCTATACTTACTAATCTTCCACGTCTGCCAACATCGTTGCCTCCCACACTGAGGCAGATAATAGGATTGTTCCCAATTGCCTTTGATGATATCGTCTAGACAGCTAACAATATCCCCCATCTCAGCCCCAGGAAAACATACCCTCTGCCTCGTCTTCCTGTCCCTAAGACAAAAAGCCCTATCCATAAATTTAACCTGACTGTCCCCCATCGAGAACGTCGTGACGTTCTCGATGGTCTTCGTTGGGGTTTCAAGGGATGTCGACTCACTCTCGTCCGCCCATGCTTCCTTGGTGCTCGTTGTGATGTTCCCAGTAGACAGTCCACATTCGTCGGGTAGCACCGAAAATGGGTGGGATTTTTCCACAGTAGTCTTCTGGTTCTTCGTTGTTTCTGCCACTCCAATAGTCTTCTTGATCTTCAGCTTCATTCCTTGTTGCCCAGCCACTGCCCAGGTTTCCCTCTTGACCTGATGACTCACAACAGGAGGATTACTACGAATCCTCTTATTTTCCTCCGTCAATCGCCGTATCAAGAGCTTAGCAACCCTAAGCTCCTCTTTCAGCTGCTGATAGAGTTGCTCAAGAGAGGAACAGAAGGAGTTTTAGGTAATCAGTAATTTACCTACAATTGAGGTTAGGCTTATTGGGTGGTAATTTGACAGTAACGACTTGTCCCCTGTTTTAAAAATAGGAATTACATTGGCCATCTTCCACATATCACACACTACACCTTTTTGAAGAGATAAATTAAAAATATTAGTCAATGGTTCACAAAGTTCCATTTTGCACTCTTTAAGAACCCTTGAAAAAAGCTAATCAGGACCAGGGAATTTATTTTGCTTTAATCGGTCTATCTGTTTGATAACCATTTCGCTAGTGACTGTGATATTACATAAATTATCTTCATCAGCCCCTCCAAACAACGCAACCATTGGGACATTGTTAGAGTCTGTCTTCATGAGTGAAAACCGAGAGAAAATAATTATTAAAAATAGAGCACATTTCATTCTCCTTGTCAGTAAGATTCCCAGAGTTATTTTAAGGGGACCTATCTTATCTCTAACTTTCGTTCTATAAACCTGGAAAAAACTTTTTGGGTTAGTTTTTGAATCCCTAGCAACTTTAATTACGAAGTCCCGTTTAGCTTTTCTGATCCCTTTTTTAACGTCACTCTTAATGAGAGTATACTGATTCATAAGATGACCCTCACCTCTTTTGATGCGCCTATAAATTCCTTTCTTCTGCCCTAAAAGATATTTGAGCCTATTATTCATCCATTTAGGGTCATTTCTATTCGATCTAATTTCTTTATATGATATAAATGTTCTTTGGGCAGCATGTATAGTGTTAAGAAAGCTGTCATATTGATAGCTCTCTACGTTACCCCAGTCCACAGATGATAAGTGTTCTCTAAGCCCATTATAATCTGCTAAGCGAAAATCTGGGACTGTTACTGAATTGTCCCAACTATCATACTTCCATTCAATGCTAAAGGTAATTGATTTGTGGTCGCTTGTGCCGAGTTCTTCTGTAATTTCTGAATTATTTACAAGGGTTCCTTGTTTGACAGAACCAAATCAAGTAGGTTATTTCCCGTTGTAGGTTCTGTCACAAACTGCTTCAAAAAACAATCCTGAACTACTTCTAAAAAGTCGTTAGATTCTAAATTCCCAGTCAAGAAATTCCAATCAATTTGACTAAAGTTAAAGTCCCCTAGAATTACTACTTTATCGTGCCTTGAGGCCTTAACAATTTCCTCCCATAGTAGTCTCCCTTGGTCCCTATCTATGTTTGGGGGACAGTACATTATTCCTAAAATCAATATTTTATGCCCCTCTGAAAATTCTATCCAGACAGACTCATTATGTGTTATTTAAGATTTTATACCAGTTTTTATGCAACAATTTAAATGATCACGGACATAGAGTGACAAAGATACTTCTGTCTACTTGGAACAATTTAAAACCCTGAATGTTTGTCTAAATCCTCCTGAAGTTCCGTGACATCTACGTCTGAATCGATTATCCTACCTATCTTCGTGTCATCAGCGAATTTGCTCATATCACTAGTAATTCCCTCGTCAAGGTCACTTAAATATATTATAAACAACAATGGGCCTAAGACTGATCCCTGTGGAATGCCACTTGTTACAGATCCCCACTCGGATTTAACCCCATTTATGCACACTCTCTGCTTCCTATTGGTGAGCCATGACTTGATCCATGACAGCACTTTTCCCCCAATGCCATGAGCTGCCACTTTCTTTAATAGTCTCTGGTGCGGTACTCTATCAAAAGCCTTACTAAGGTCTAAATAAACAATATCGAATTCTTTATCGTGATCAACAGACTCAAAAGCTTTACTGAAGAAGGTTAATAAATTAGATAGGCAGGAACGGCCCCTCATGAATCCATGCTGAGTATCATTAATCAAATTATGTTTGTCCAGATGGATTCTTATAATATCAGCTATAATTGACTCTAGTAATTTGCCTACAATTGAGATCAGGCTTATTGGGCGGTAATTTGACGGTAGTGACTTGTCCCCTGCTTTAAAAATAGGAATTACATTAGCCATCTTCCACATATCAGACACTACACCTGTTAAAAATATTAGTTAATGGTTCACAGAGTTCCATTTTGCATTCCTTAAGAACCTTTGAGAAAAGCTCATCAGGACCCTGCGATTTATTTTGTTTCAGTCGGTCTACTTGTTTCATAACCATTTCGCTAGTGACTGTGATATTACACAATTTATCTTGTTCAGGGCCACTGTCAAAGATAATTACTGGGATATTGTTAGTGTCTTACTGTGTGAAAACCGAGAGAAAATAATTATTAAAAATGGAGCACATTTCATTCTTCTCGTCAGTAAGATGTCCAGAGTTGTTTTAAAGGGGACCTACCTTATCTCTAACTTTTGTTCTATAAACCTTGAAAAAATCTTTTGGGTTAGTTTTTGAATCCCTAACAACTTTAATTTCACAGTCCCGTTTAGCTTTTCTTATTCCATTTTTAACATCCCTCCTAACGTCAATATATTGATTCATAAGATGACCCTCACCTCTTTTGATGCTCCTATAAATTTCTTTTTTCTGCCCTAGAAGATATTTGAGTCTCTTATTCATTCATTTTGGGTCATTTCTATTCGATCTAATTTCTTTATTCGGGATAAACGTTATTTGTACATCATGTATAGTGTTTAGAAAGCTGTCATATTGATAGCTCTCTTCGTTACCCCAGTCAACAGATGATAAGTGTTCTCTAAGTCCATTGTAATCTGCTAAACGAAAATCTGGGACCGTTACAAACTTGTTCCTACTATCATATTTCCATTCAATGCTAAAGGTAATTGATTTGTGGTCGCTTGTGCCGAGTTCTTCCGTAATTTCTAAATTATTAACAAGGGTTTCCTTGTTTGCCAGAACCAAGTTAAACAGGTTATTTTTCCTTGTAGGTTCTGTCACAAAATGCTTCAAAAAACAATCCTGAACTACTTTAAAAAGTCGTTAGATTCTAAATTCCCCGTCAAAAAATTTAAATAATTCTGACAAAAGTTAAAGTCCTCTAGAATTACTACGTTATCGTGCCTTGTGGCCTAAACATTTTCCTTCGAAAGCAGCTAGTAGTGAGTGTTGCAAGTAGCTAGTAGTGAGTGTTGCAAGTAGCTAGTAGTGAGTGTTGCAAGTAGCTAGTAGTGAGTGTTGCAAGTAGCTAGTAGTGAGTGTTGCAAGTAGCTAGTAGTGAGTGTTGCAAGTAGCTAGTAGTAGTGAGTATTGCAAGTAGCTAGTAGTGAGTGTTGCATGTAGCTAGTAGTGAGTGTTGCAAGTAGCAAACCAGTTTTTACACCAGATGGAGAGCTCATCATAAAATTGAAGACTATTCCAACCATAACAATCGAATATGAATGGAATTTTTTCCAATAGGACAACATGCCTTTCAAAAAGCATAGAAACTCCACTATTTACAGGAGAGAAACAATCGTTTTGAATAAACGATATTCATTCAACTCATAAATGATAGAATGAGCAGCCAGAATAAGAAGCACAAAAGATGAAGGAAGCAGCCAGACACAAAAGATCAGAAGATGTAGAAGTGCAAGACTGAGAAGAGCAGAAGAAAGAAGGAGCAGCCAGACTGAGATGTCCAAAAAATGTAAGGAGCCAGAGGATGCAAGGAGCAGCAACACTGGAAGACCAGAGGATGCATGGAGCAGCAACACTAGAAGACCAGAGGATGCAGGGAGCAGCAACACTAGAAGACCAGAGGATGCAGGGAGCAGCAACACTAGAAGACCAGAGGATGCAGGGAGAAGCAACACTAGAAGACCAGGGGATGCATGGAGCAGCAACACTAGAAGACCTGAGGATGCAGGGAGCAGCCTAGAAGACCAGAGGATGCAGGGAGCAGCAACACTAGAAGACCAGAGGATGCAGGGAGCAGCAACACTAGAAGACCAGGGGATGCATGGAGCAGCAATACTAGAAGACCAGAGGATGCAGGGAGCAGCAACACTTGAAGACAAGAGGATGCATGGAGCAGCAACACTAGAAGACCAGGGGATGCATGGAGCAGCAACACTAAAAGACCAGAGGATGCATGGAGCAGCAACACTAGAAGACAAGAGGATGCATGGAGTAGCAACACAAGAAGACCAGAGGATGCATGGAGCAGCAACAATAGAAGACCAGAGGATGCAGGGAGCAGCAACACTAGAAGACCAGAGGATGCATGGAGCAGCAATACTAGAAGACCAGGGGATGCATGGAGCAGCAACACTAGAAGACCAGATGATGCATGGAGCAGCAACACTAGAAGACCAGAGGATGCATGGAGCAGCAACACTAGAAGACCAGGGGATGCATGAAGCAGCAAAACTAGAAGACAAGAGGATGCATGGACAGCAACACTAGAAGACCAGGGATGCAGGAGCAGCAACACTAGAAGACCAGAGGATGCATGGAGCAGCAAATAGAAGACCAGGGGATGCATGGGCAGCAACACTTGAAGACCAGAGGATGCATGGAGCAGCAACACTAGAAGACCAGGGATGCATGGAGCAGCAACACTAGAAGACCAGGATGCAGGACAGCAACACTAGAAGACCAGGGATGCATGGAGCAGCAACACTAGAAGACCAGAGGATGCAGGAGCAGCAACACTGAAGACCAGGGATGCATGGAGCAGCAACACTAGAAGACCAGGGGATGCATGGAGCAGCAACACTAGAAGACCAGAGGATGCAGGAGCAGCAACACTAGAAGACCAGAGGATGCAGGAGCAGCAACACTAGAAGACCAGGGATGCAGGAGCAGCAACACTAGAAGACCAAGGATGCAGGAGCAGCAACACTAGAGACCAGGGATGCATGGAGCAGCAACACTAGAAGACCAGAGGATGCAAGGAGCAGCAACACTAGAAGACCAGGGATGCATGGAGCAGCAACACTAGAAGACCAGAGGATGCAAGGAGCAGCAACACTAGAAGACCAGAGGATGCAGGAGCAGCAACACTAGAAGACCAGAGGATGCATGGAGCAGCAACACTAGAAGACCAGGGATGCATGGAGCAGCAACACTAGAAGACCAGGGATGCATGGACAGCAACACTAGAGAGACCAGGGATGCAGGAGCAGCAACACTAGAAGACCAGGAGGATGCAATGGAGAAGCAACACTAGAAGACCAGGGGATGCATGGAGCAGCAACACTAGAAGACCAGAGGATGCAGGAGCAGCAACACTAGAAGACCAGGGATGCATGGGCAGCAACACTAGAAGACCAGAGGGATGCATGGAGCAGCAACACTAGAAGACCAGGGATGCATGGAGCAGCAACACTAGAAGACCAGGGATGCAGGAGCAGCAAACTAGAAGACCAGGGGATGCATGGAGCAGCAACACTAGAAGACCAGAGGATGCAGCAACCTAGGAAGGATGCAGAGCAGCAACACTAGAAGACCAGAGGATGCAGGAGCAGCAACACTAGAAGACCAGGATGCAGGAGCAGCAACACTAGAAGACCAGGGATGCATGGAGCAGCAACACTAGAAGACCAGGGATGCATGGAGCAGCAACACTAGAAGACCAGGGATGCAGGGAGCAGCAACACTAGAAGACCAGGAGGATGCAGAGAGAGCATGGAGCAACACTAGAAGACCAGAGGATGCAGGAGCAGCAACACTAGAAGACCAGGGATGCAAGGAGCAGCAACACTAGAAGACCAAGGATGCAAGGAGCAGCAACACTAGAAGACCAGGGATGCAGGAGCAGCAACACTAGAAGACCAGGGATGCAAGGAGCAGCAACACTAGAGACAAGGATGCAGGAGCAGCAACACTAGAAGACCAGGGGATGCATGGAGCAGCAACACTAGAAGACCAGAGGATGCAAGGAGCAGCAACACTAGAAGACCAGAGGATGCATGGAGCAGCAACACTAGAAGACCAGAGGATGCAAGGAGCAGCAACACTAGAAGACCAGAGGATGCATGGAGCAGCAACACTAGAAGACCAGAGGATGCATGGAGCAGCAACACTAGAAGACCAGGGATGCATGGAGCAGCAACACTAGAAGACCAGGGGATGCATGGAGCAGCAACACTAGAAGACCAGGGATGCAATGGAGCAGCAACACTAGAAGACCAGGGATGCATGGAGCAGCAACACTAGAAGACCAGGGATGCAGGAGCAGCAACACTAGAAGACCAGGGATGCATGGAGCAGCAACACTAGAAGACCAGGGATGCAGGAGCAGCAAACTAGAAGACCAGGGGATGCAGGAGCAGCAACACTAGAAGACCAGGGATGCATGGAGCAGCAACACTAGAAGACCAGGGGATGCATGGAGCAGCAACACTAGAAGACCAGGGATGCAGGAGCAGCAACTACAGAGAGCGGACGCAAAGGAGGGATCATGGAACAGCAACACTAGAAGACCAGAGGATGCAAGGAGCAGCAACACTAGAAGACCAGAGGATGCATGGAGCAGCAACACTAGAAGACCAGGGATGCATGGAGCAGCAACACTAGAAGACCAGAGGATGCATGGAGCAGCAACACTAGAAGACCAAGGATGCAAGGAGCAGCAACACTAGAAGACCAGAGGGATGAACGGAGCAGCAACACTAGAAGACCAGAGGATGCATGGAGCAGCAACACTAGAAGACCAGAGGATGCATGGAGCAGCAACACTAGAAGACCAGGGGATGCATGGAGCAGCAATACTAGAAGACCAGGGGATGCAGGGAGCAGCAACACTAGAAGACCAGGGGATGCAGGGAGCAGCAACACTAGAAGACCAGAGGATGCAAGGAGCAGCAACACTAGAAGACCAGGGGATGCATGGAGCAGCAACACTAGAAGACCAGGGATGCATGGAGCAGCAACACTAGAAGACCAGAGGATGCAAGGAGCAGCAACACTAGAAGACCAGGGGATGCATGGAGCAGCAACACTAGAAGACCAGGGGATGCATGGAGCAGCAACACTAGAAGACCAGGGGATGCATGGAGCAGCAACACTAGAAGACCAGGGATGCATGGAGCAGCAACACTAGAAGACCAGAGGATGCAAGGAGCAGCAACACTAGAAGACCATGGGATGCATGGAGCAGCAACACTAGAAGACCAGAGGATGCATGGAGCAGCAACACTAGAAGACCAGAGGATGCAAGGAGCAGCAACACTAGAAGACCATGGGATGCATGGAGCAGCAACACTAGAAGACCAGGGGATGCATGGAGCAGCAACACTAGAAGACCAGGGGATGCATGGAGCAGCCAGACCGAGACATCCATAAGATGCAGAAAGCAGCTAGAGACGTCCTGAAAATGTCAAGAGTAACTAGACTGAGAAAAATGGAAAAAAAAAAGAGAGAGTAACTAAAGTGAGAAGACAAAAATATGTAGAACATGTTGGAGCAGCTAAACTGAGACTTCAATAAAATGAATGTTGCAGCCAGACTGAAAATATCAGATGTAGAAAGGGGCAGACATACTGAGGCAAAAAGATGCATGAACATCTAAGCTGAGATGACCATAAGATTCACTAACATTTAAGCTGAGAAGACCATAAGATTCACTAACATTTAAGCTGAGAAGACCATAAGATTCACTAACATTTAAGCTGAGAAGACCATAAGATTCACTAACATTTAAGCTGAGAAGACCATAAGATTCACTAACATTTAAGCTGAGAAGACCATAAGATTCACTAACATTTAAGCTGAGAAGACCATAAGATTCACTAACATTTAAGCTGAGAAGACCATAAGATTCACTAACATTTAAGCTGAGAAGACCATAAGATTCACTAACATTTAAGCTGAGAAGACCATAAGATTCACTAACATCTAAACTGAGAAAAGAAGATATAGGCCCGTATCAAACTGAAACTACACAATGCAGGAACATATAAACTGAAACTAGACAGACAATGCAGGAACATATAAACTCATAATACCAGAAGATGCAGGAACATCAACAATGAGCAGACCAGAAGATTTGTGGAAGAAAAACACTCTACAAATCAAACAGTTTTATCCAGTAAAACAAAGTTTTATCCAGTCAAGAGTGAAACATAAAGTAATGTATGAATCAAGAGTTGCTCTGCACACACTGTCTTCCTAACATGTCGGCCAAGATTGCATCTCAAATTTAGATCTGTTATAACCAACTGTTATGTATGTTAATAGCATCGCCCTTCCTCCACCTCAGATTCAAGTCATATTTAAGAATGCATTTGAAAGAGAGAAGAAAGGATTCAGCTGAGGGGCATTACCTCGTCCGAATGACTTCATATTTAAGAGTAGTTTTACAGCTGGTCAGGAAGCAATACTACACTATCACTACATTTCACTATCACCAAGGTACATTATCACTATATTTCACTAACATCATGCAACATTATCACTACATTTCACTATCAACACACTACACTATCACTCCATTTCAATACCACCATGCTACACTATCACTACATTTCACTATCACTTCGCTACACTATCACTACATTTCACTATCACCACGCTACTATATCACTACATTTCACTATCCCCATGCGACACTATCAGTACATTTCATTATCACGACGCTACACTATCACTACATTTCACTATCACCACTCTACACTATCAATACATTTCACTATGACCACTCTAAACTTTAATTAAATTTCACTATCACAACGGTACACTATCACTACATTTAACTATAACCACCCTACACTATAACTACATTTCACTATCACCATGCAACACTATCACTACATTTCTCTATCACCACACTACACTATCACTACATTTCACTATCACCATGCTACACTATCACTACATTTCACTATCACCACGTTACACTATCACTACATTGTACTATCATCACGCTAAATTATCACTACATTTCACTATCACCACGCTACACTATCACTAAGTTTCACTATCACCACGCTACACTATCACTACATTTCACTATCACCACGCTACACTATCACTACATTTCACTATCCCCACGCGACACTATCACTACATTTCATTATCACGACGCTACACTATCAATACATTTCACTATCACCACACTGCACTATCACTACATTTCACTATCACCACGCTACACTATACCTACATTTCACTATCACGACGCTACACTATCAATACATTTCACTATCACCACACTGCACTATCACTACATTTCACTATCACCACGCGACACTATCACTACATTTCACTATCCCCACGCTACACTATAACTACATTTCACTATCACGACGCTACACTATCAATACATTTCACTATCACCACACTGCACTATCACTACATTTCACTATCACCACGCGACACTATCACTACATTTCACTATCCCCACGCGACACTATCACTACATTTCATTATCACGACGCTACACTATCACTACATTTCACTATCACCACAGTACACTATCAATACATTTCACTATGAACACTCTAAACTTTCATTACATTTCACTATCACCACGCTACACTATCACTACATTTCACAATCACCATGCTACACTATTACTACATTTCACTATCACCATGCTACACTATTACTACATTTCACTATCACCACGCTACATTATCACTACATTCACTATCACCACACTACACTATCACTACATTTCACTATCACCATGCTACACTATCACTACATTCCACTATCACCACGCTACACTATTACTACATTTCACTATCACCACGCTACACTATCACTACATTTCACTATCACCATGCTACACTATCAATACATTTCACTATGAACACTCTAAACTTTCATTACATTTCACTATCACCACACTACACTATCACTACATTTCACTATCACCATGCTACACTATCACTACATTTCACTATCACCACGCAACACTATTACTACATTTCACTACCACTATGCTACACTATCACTACATTTCACTATCACCACGCTACACTATCACTACGTTTCACTATCACCATGTAACATTATCACTACATTTCACTATCACCACGCTATATTATCACTACATTTCACTATCACCACGCTACACTATCACTACGTTTCACTATCACTATGCTACATTATCACTACATTTCACTATCACCATCCTACACTATAACTACATTTCACTATCACCATGCAACACTATCACTACATTTCTCTATCACCATGCTACACTATCATGACATTTCACTATCACCACGCTACACTATCACTACGTTTCACTATCACCATGCTACATTATCACTACATTTCACTATCACGACGCTATATTATCACTACATTTCACTATCACCACTCTACACTATCACTACGTTTCACTATCACCATGCTACATTATCACTACATTTCACTATCACCATCCTACACTATAACTACATTTCACTATCACCATGCAACACTATCACTACATTTCTCTATCGCCATGCTACACTATCACGACATTTCACTATCACAATACTACACTATCAATACATTTCACTATCACCACGGTACATTATCACTATATTTCACTATCACCATGCAACATTATCAGTACATTTCACTATCAACACTATCACTCCATTTCAATACCACCATGCTACACTATCACTACATTTCACTATCCCTTCGCTACACTATCACTACATTTCACTATCACCACGCTACACTATCACGACATTTCACTATCACCATGCTACACTATCACTACATTTCACTATCACCACACTACACTATCACTACATTTCTCTATCGCCATGCTTCACTATCACGACATTTCACTATCACCATGCTACACTATCACTACATTTCACTATCACCACGCTACATTATCACTATATTTCACTATCACAATGCTACATTATCACTACATTTCACTATCAACACATTACACTATCACTCCATTTCACTACCACCATGCTACACTATCACTACATTTCACTATCACCACACTACACTATCACTACATTTCACTATTACCATGCTACACTATCACTACATTTCACTATCACTATGCTACACTATCACTACATTTCACTATCACCACACTACACTATCACTACATTTCACTATCACCATGCTCCACTATCACTACATTTCACTATCCCAATGCAACACTATCACTACATTTCACTATCATGACGCTACACTTTCACTACATTTCACTATCACCAATCTAAACTTTCATTACATTTCACTATCACCACTGTACACTATCACTATATATCACTATCACCACGCAACACTATCACTACATTTCTCTATCACTATGCAACACAATCACGACATTTTACTATCAATATGCTACACTATCACTACATTTCACTAACACCACGCTACACTATCACTATATTTCACTATCACAATGAAACACTTTCACGACGTTTCACTATCACTACGCAACACTATTACTACATATCACTATCACCACGTAACACTATTACTACATTTCACTATCACCACGCTTCACTATCACTAAATTTCACTATCACAATGATACACTATCACTACATTTCACTATCACCACGCTACACTGTCACTACATTTCAATATCACAATACTAAACAATCTCTACATTCACTATCACCACACTATACCATCACTACATTTCACTATCACCATGCTACACTATCACTACATTTCACTATCACCACACTACACTATCACTACAATTAACTATCACCACGCTACACTATCACTACATTTTACTATCACCATGCTACATTATCACTACATTTCACTATCACCATGCTACACTATCACTACATTTCACTATCACTATGCTTCATTATCACTACATTTCACTATCACTATGCTACACTATTACTACATTTCAATATCACCACGCTACACTATAACTACATTTCACTATCACCATGCTACATTATCACTACATTTCACTATCACTATGCTACATAATCACTACATTTCACTATCACCACGCTACACTATCACTGCTTTTCAATACCACCATACTACACTATCACTACATTTCACTATCACCACTCTACACTATCACTACATTTCATTATTACCATGCTACACTATCACTACATTTCACTATCACCATGCTACACTATCACTACATTTCACTATCACTACACTACACTATCACTACACTATCACTACATTTCACTATCACCACACTACACTATCACTACATTTCACTATCCTGACGCTACACTACTACTACATTTCAGTATCACCACGCTACACTATCACTACATTTCACTATCACCACGCTTAACTATCACTACATTTCACTATCACACGCTACACTATCACTACATTTCACTATGACCATGCTGCATTATCACTACATTTCACTATCAGCATGCTTCATTATCACTACATTTCATGATCACCATGCTACACTATCACTACATTTTGCTATCACTATGATACACTGTAACTACATTTCACTATCACCACGCTACACTATCACTACTTTTCACTATCACCATGCTACACTATTATAATATTTCACTATCACCACGCTACATTATCACTACATTTCACTATCACTATGCTATACTATTACTACATTTCACTATCACCATGCTACACTATTACTACATTTCACTATCACTATGCTACATTATCACTACACTCACTATCACCACACTACACAATCACTACATTTCACTATTACCATGCTACACTATAACTACATTTCACTATCACCACGCTACACTATCACTACATTTTACTATCACCATGCTACATTATCACTACATTTCACTATCACCACGCTACACTATCACTACTTTCCACTATCACTATGCTTCATTATCACTACATTTCACTATCACCATCCTACACTGTAACTACATTTCACTATCACCATGGAACACTATCACTACATTTCTCTATCACTATGCTACACTATCACGACATTTCACTATCACCTTGCTACACTATCACTACATTTCACTATCACCACACTACACTATCACTACATTTCTCTATCGCTATGCTTCACTTTCATGACATTTCACTATCACCATGCTACACTATTACTACATTTCACTATCACCACGCTGCATTATCACTATATTTCACTATCACCATGCTACATTATCACTACATTTCACTATCAACACATTACACTATCACTCCATTTCAATACCACCATGCTACACTATCACTACATTTCACTATCACCACACTACACTATCACTACATTTCACTATTACCATGCTACACTATCACTACATTTATCTATCACTATGCTACACTATCACTACATTTCACTATCACCACACTACACTATCACCACACTACACTATCACTACATTTCACTATCACCATGCTACACTATCACTACATTTCACTATCACCATGCTACACTATCACTACATTTCACTATCATGACGCTACACTTTCACTACATTTCACTATCACCAATTTAAACTTTCATTACATTTCACTATCACCACTGTACACTATCACTACATATCACTATCACCACTCAACACTATCACTACATTTCTCTATCACCATGCAACACAATCACGATATTTCACTATCAATATGCTACACTATCACTATATTTCACTATCACCACGCTACACTATCACTATATTTCACTATCACAATGCAACACTTTCACGAAGTTTCACTATCACCACGCAACACTATCACTACATATCACTATCACCACGCAACACTATTACTACATTTCACTATCACCACGCTTCACTATCACTAAATTTCACTATCACAATGATACACTATCACTACATTTCACTATCACCATGCTACACTGTCACTACATTTCAATATCACCATACTAAACAATCACTACATTCAATATCACCACACTATACCATCACTACAATTAACTATCACCACGCTACATTATCACTACATTTCACTATCACCATGCTACATTATCACTACATTTCACTATCACCATGCTACACTATCACTAAATTCACTATCACTACACTACACTATCACTACAATTAACTATCACCACGCTACACTATCACTACATTTCACTATCACCATGCTTCATTATCACTACATTTCACTATCACTATGCTACACTATTACTACATTTCAATATCACCACGCTACACTATCACTACATTTCACTATCACCATGCTACATTATCACTACATTTCACTATCACTATGCTACATTATCACTACATTTCACTATCACCACGCTACACTATCACTACATTTCAATATTACCATGCTACACTATCACTACATTTCACTATCACCATGCTACACTATCACTACATTTCACTATCACCACACTACACTATCACTACATTTCACTATCACCATGCTACACTATCACTACATTTCACTATCCTGACGCTACACTATCACTACATTTCAGTATCACCACGCTACACTATCACTACATTTCACTATCACCACGCTTCACTATCACTACATTTCACTATCACAAGCTACACTATCACTACAATTCACTATGACCATGCTGCATTATCACTACATTTCACTATCAGCACGCTTCATTATCACTACATTTCATGATCACCATGCTACACTATCACTACATTTTGCTATCACTATGCTACACTATAACTACATTTCACTATCACTACGCTACACTATCACTAATTTTTACTATCACTATGCTACACTATTATAATATTTCACTATCACCATGCTACAATATCACTACATTTCACTATCACCACACTACACTTTCACTACATTTCATTATCACCTCTCTACACTGTCACTACATATCAGTATCCACACGATACACTATCACTACATTTCACCATCACCAGGTTTTACTATCACTATATTTCTCCACCATCATAATGCTGCATTATCACTACATTTCACTTTTACCACAATACATTATCACTACATTTCACTATCACCATGCTACACTATCACTACATTTACCTATCATCATGCTACACTATCACTATATTTCACTATCACAATGCTACATTATCACTACATTTCACTATCACCATGCTATATTATCACTACATTTCACTATCACCATGCTACACTATCACTACATTTCACTATGAACACGCTAAACTATCACTACATTTCACTATCACTACGATACACTATCACTACATTTCACTATCACCATGCTACACTATCACTACATTTCACTATCACCATGCTACACTATCTCTATGCTTCACTATTAATACATTTCACTATCTCAATGCTACACTATTACTACCTATCTCTATCACCACGCTTCATAGCCACTACATTTCACTATCACCACGCTACACTATCACTACATTTCACTATCACCATGCTACACTATCACTACATTTCACTTTCACTATGCTACACTATCACTACATTTCACTATCACCATGCAAAACAATCACTACATTTCACTATCACCACTTTACACTTTCTCTACATTTCACTATTTCCATGCTACACTATCACTACATTTCACCATCACTGCGTTATACTATCACTATATTTCACAACCATCACCATGCTATTATCACTACATTTCACTATCACTACGATACATTATCACTTCATTTCACTATCACCACGCTACACTATCACTACATTTCAGTATGACCATGCTTCACAATCACTGCATTTCACTATGACCATGGGTTGGGTTTCAGGAAATGGGAGAAGGAAGGAGGCAGAACATTTCACTATCAGCATGCTTCTTTATCACTACATTTCACTATCACCATGCTACACTGTCACTACATTTTACTATCACCACGCTACACTATCACTACATTTCACTATCACTATGCTACACTATCACTACATTTCACTATCACTATGCTACACTATCACTTCATTTCACTATCACTATGCTACACTATCACTACATTTCACTATCATTATGCTACACTATCACTACATTTCACTATCACCACGCTACACTATCACTACATTTCACTATCACCACGCTACACTATCACTACATTTCACTATTACTACGCAACACTATCACTACATTTCACTGTCACCACGCTACACTATCAATACATTTCACTATCACTATGCTACACTATTATAATATTTCACTATCACCACGCTACATTATCACTACATTTCACTATCACCACGCTACACTTTCACTACATTTCACTATCACTATGCTACACTATCACTTCATTTCACTATCACTATGCTACACTATCACTACATTTCACTATCATTATGCTACACTATCACTACATTTCACTATCACCACGCTACACTATCACTACATTTCACTATCACCACGCTACACTATCACTACATTTTACTATTACTACGCAACACTATCACTACATTTCACTATCACCACGCTACACTATCAATACATTTCACTATCACTATGCTACACTATTATAATATTTCACTATCACCACGCTACATTATCACTACATTTCACTATCACCACGCTACACTTTCACTACATTTCACTATCACCATGCTACACTATCACTACATTTCACTATCACCTTGCTAAACTATCACTACATTTCACTATCACCACACTACACTATCTCTACATTTCACTATTACCATGCTACACTGTCACTACATTTCATTATCACCTCTCTACACTTTCACTACATATCAGTATCCATACGCTACACTATCACTACATTTCACCATCACCACGTTATTCTATCACTATATTTCACCACCATCACCACGCTATTATCACTACATTTCACTATCACCACTATACATTATCACTTCATTTCTCTATCACCATGCTACACTATCACAACATTTCACTATTACCATGCTGCATTATCACTACATTTCACTATCAGCATGCTTCATTATCACTACATTTCACTATCACCATGCTACACTATCACTACATTTTACTATCACCACACTACACTATAAGTACATTTCACTATCACCACACTACACTATCACTACATTTCACTATCACCATGCTACACTATTATAATATTTCACTATCACCATGCTACACTATCACTACATTTTTCTATCACCACGCTACATTATCACTACATTTCACTATCACCCCGCTACACTATCACTAAATTTCACTATCACCACGCTATACTCTCACTACATTTTACTATCACTATGCTACACTATCACTACATTTCACTATCACCGTGCTACACTATCATTACATTTCACTATCACCATGCTACACTATTATAATATTTCATTATCACCATGCTACACTATTATAATATTTCACTATCACTATGCTACATTATCACTACATTTCACTATCACCATGCTACACTATCATTACCTTTCACTATCACCACGCTACACTATCACTACATTTCACTATCACTATGCTACACTATCACTACATTTCACTATCACCACGCTACACTATCACTACATTTCACTCTCACCATGCTACACTATTATAATATTTCACTATCACTACACTACATTATCACTACATTTCACTATCACCACGCTACACCATCACTATATTTTACTATCACTATGCTACACTATCACTACATTTCCCTATCACTATGCTACACTATCACTACATTTCACTATCACCACGCTACACTATCACTACGTTTTACTATTACCAATCTACACTATCATTACATATCACTATCCACACACTACACTGTCACTACATTTCGCTATCACCAGACTTCACTATGACTATATTTCACTAGCACCAAGCTACACTATCAGTACACTTCGCCATCATCATTCTATACATTACTTCATTACTTCACACTATCACTACACTATCATATTACACTATCGCCTCGCTACACTTCACTTTCACACCTCTACAGTTCAATATTTCTACATTACACCATCTCTACACTACACGTTCATTACACGTCACCATTAACACACTACATTACACTATTACTACTCTACACCATCTGTCCACTCATTTTACCTCCTGAGATTACAATGTCTTGAGCTTCCAGAGGCTCATCATTCCATCATAACTCTATTTTTGATCTCCTATAATTAGGTTT